>WHSA01001055.1:0-25867 GCA_012931725.1 Litsea cubeba
GCTAGGGTAAGTAACCCCTATCATTATCAGCTTATGAGTTATAAAGCCTTTATTATCACGAATAGCGATGCAAATAGGTTGGGTTCAGCTCGGGTCTATAGTGGACCAAACTAACTCAAGTTTCATATAAAAAAAAAAAAACACCCATTAAGGGGCCAAATGTTGAATATGTAATGAAGAGGTTACAGATGAAGCCTTCTACTATCCATTGTGCACAAGGTTTTTGTGCATGTTATGTAAAATTTATATTAATGATACTTTGAATATATGAGTCATTTTGGGCATCGAAGATTTGGAATGGACCCGACTGAGCGTAAACCCAATTATCACTTGGGTTCAAAAAAAGGTTTTATTGAAATCTTTCAGGTCTAGTTTCTTTGGTGTTACCAAATGACTGAAAGTCCATTGATATCCCCGATCATCATAAATGTACGTACAGAACTGAGCCAAACTTAAGCATTGAACGGTTTGGATTACATATAAAAGTTATGTGTCTCAAATTCTATGAATTTTAAGACATGAAACTAACCCATTTGGGGTTTAATGAGTCAATAAAAAATCTGAAGGAGTGGAATTAAAGTTTTGGGGGCCATAGGACTTAGAAGTTGGATAAAACTAAAAATGAACTGGGATTTTGAAACTCCACCTTTGACCTGTCTACTATAAAATATAGTGGCGCTCTTCTAGCCCGGAATCTATGAATTTTTGTGGGCTTCTCCATTTCATCAGAGAGAATGAGTGTGTCTTCTGTGATAACAAAAGGAAATACTAAAAATTGGAGTCGGCAAACATGAAGAGCGTAGAACTTTAAAGAACTCGTAAGAGGAGGAAAAAAGAAATTTTCTAAATAAGGCCTTAAGTTTTTGCCTTATTTTAAAAAAGAATACAAGTTTCAAAACTTATTAAATTAGGGCCTAAGTTTTCCGGTAAGTTTTCACTTAAGGACAACGAGCCATTTAAAGTTATTTTCCATCTACCGTTTCCTTTATTTTTTAAAAAAAACCACCCAAGTTACCCTTCATTTAAAACCATGGTATGTTTTCGACAACCGCTACATGCCACAGATTGCCTTGGGGACGTTGGTTGCGACGATCACTGTGAAAAAGCCAATGAAGGAATGGATGAGAAAATGACCAAAATGAAAGATGATTTTATCTCAATGATGGGCAACTTAGGTGTTTAAAAAAAAAAAACTGAAGGAAAAATGTCGCGACCCCGGACCCAAATCCGGGATCTAATGGGCGACTAATGATGAAGTGCCACGTGCATCTCTTTGGTTGGCTAATCCGTACACAGAATTAAGAAAATATTTCATCCGTGCACGTGATTTCCCACAGGGTTCCGTGGTGAGGATTACATATCCAAGTAATTCACATATAAACATGTACATATTCGAGATTGCGGAAGCATGTAGCAAGCTGTATTAGTACCATTCCATTTCATATACAAGACTGATTTATATACAAGATAACATGGTATCAAAGTGAGCAATGATCATTAGCATATTTCCCAAAAGAATAAAGTTAAGGTTTATACAAAAGATCAGTTAATTAGTTGTCCCAAAATAATGGCCAACAAAGGCCAGTACAACCAATAATAAACTGAAAAGATGTTAATCAAAAGTTCCCAAAAAGTGACGCATCTCTAAGCCTGATTGGATGTCTATATGACAATAAAATTAAAACAATAATACCTTGCGAAAATATTAGAAACCTGTATAAACAATGAATTTCGTAAAGATAATGTATCATTTATTAAGAAAAGGCATGAGCAATATAAAACATGTAAAGGTACCAAGAATCAGGAACTAGCAAGATGGCAACCACACAAAGCTAAATCCTCTCTCACTAAAGTGAAGAGAGCTATCGGGGCGTTGACCTCAGTCACACAAGGTGAGGAGAGTCAACGATCATATATAAATACATATAACTAGACAAGACCACGGTAGCGAACCGGGTAGCAAGACAGACAAGATCCGGGCTGCAGCTGGCAAGACAAGAGGGGGATCTCCAAGACAGTGGATCAAACTAACAAGGTACATCCAAGCTTAGTGACGCCGACTCATAGGTCAAGTGCAAGAAAACAAAACAGTACATATATATCTGGACAAGATGCTCATAGGCGTAAGACATATCGTATCAGGTCAAGCATGAATAGGATAGCAAAATGCTAAAAACAATATTCGGGGCATGATTAGTCACAAGGCATGAAACTTGAAATGTACAAGTAAAATTCGGGAAAATCAAGTATAGATGGATTTCTAACATTCTCCTGGTCAACTGTTGAAGGTACAAGATTTGAATCAATGTGAATAGGGTCCTGTATGTTGAAATTATTACATAATTGGTACTCCATGAGATTTGGAGACATTCCAGGTCCTTAGTTACATTGACAAGTCTAAACGACCTTAACGAAGTCATGATGATGAGGTTTCCTCTTCAATATAGTTCCACATAGTTCTTCCAAAAAGAATTAATTAAGATTGTAGTTCGGTCAGCACCTCGGTCGCCTGTCGGTCAGCTGAACTGGGTATGTCGGCTAGCCGACAGCTGACCGACGGCTGACCTTCTGATTCACATCAGAAGATATACAACTCTCTGGAAATGGGACCAAACTGACTTCGGTTAGTTGTCGGTTAGCCGAAGTGGTACAGAGTATATGCAATCTATCGGGGACGTACTTTTTCAACATCGGCACATGAAAAACATCGTGTACGCTAGAGAGTTTGGGTGGTATCGCTGGGTCTTGCAACTGATTCTCTTTGATCTTCTGAATGAAGGTTCTGACACTGACATATTTGCTAACATGACACCCTTCCTTAGTAGCTGTAGATCTACTCCCAACTCCTCTAACTGCTGAAAAACATAAGTTCCCCGAAGACTCTCCATGCTTACTGACTTTCTGCTCAAAGCATCGGCGACTACATTCGTTTTCCCCGGGTGATACTTGATTGGAAAATCATAATCCTTGATATATTCCATCCATCTTCTTGTTGGAAATAGGGTGGGCCTCTAGGATAGGTTTCAAAAACTTTTGAGCCACTTGATACAGGGATCAACTATCCAGAAGGCTATAAAACCCAGTCCAAGATCCATGTCCTCAATCTCAGCCATCATGATCAGTAAATACAATCTATCTAGAAGATAGAAACAACAACTAACAAGCATCCATAATAATCTACAACATGCAAGGAAGTGGATTGTACCTTTGGAGCTCGGTTGTGCTCTAATGGAGAAGTTGCGTCTTTCTTTGATGATGAAACGCTTTCACTAATTAAATAGGAATCTCCAAGACCTCTTGATCTTCCACGCTATGACCCGTATCAGATTCTCCTTTTTCTCAAGAAGATGGTGGGATCTCCAAGAGAAAACTACTAGGAACTCTAGGGAGGAACTAGAAAGAGAACTAGAAGAGGGAGAGAAGAATAGGCATGTGCAACTCTTGCACAAGGGGGCCTTGGGCGTGAATCCCTAGGGTGTGATTATTCATGGACGTCCAGGCTCCTTTTTCTCCTTTATATTTATAACTTTTAGTAACCTTTTCTTTACTAATTACAGTAGAAGTCTTACTTCCATTAATTAATAACTTACCATATCATAATTAGAAGTCTCACTTCAAATATGATTAGTAACTTTCCAATTCCTTTCTAATTAAAATAGAAGTCTCACTTCTATTAAAATTAGTAAGTCTACTATTACCACTATTAGAAGTCTCACAAACTAGAATTAGATACTTTCTAATAATTGGGCTAGCGTGGGGACCACTAGGGATTCCTTAGAAAGCTGGCTTCAACTGGGACATGCGACCCCACATCTCATGTGTAATCCGGGCCCACAGTTAATTGCAAATAACCTACTATATAAATGCAATTGAACTCCAGTCTTATGAATATTACATAGAAGACCCTAAACTTCCACATTACCACAAGTAGACCCCTCTATCAATATCCATGGATCAATTGGACCTGTCTTCCAAACTAGATCCATATCTTATTATCCTTGAGCCCCAATTAATTATAATGATCATAGGTACCTTTCCAATTAACTCTTAATCGGAATGGGTGTGCACTTACCAATGATAAACCCATTAATTGGCAAGGGGATATTAGAGATAGATTCCATCTTGATCATTGAATGTTCCCACAGCTCTACTACCAGTACCCAAATCATCAAGGTGTTGACCTACAGATGGCCTCACTCATTGGTGACTCAAAGCAAATGAATAGATAGAAACTTGAGTTCATTAATGTCTCAGGATTGAGAGCCTATTGCTAGGGAATTATGAGAGCAGACCTTAAAGTAAAGACAATATTTATAAGGTGCTTCTCATGGTCCTTCAATACATCCAATGTACCACCACTATGATCTAGAATCTTGCATTCTGATGATCGAGACAAATCACACTATCTCATAGTGATCAAAGTGCTGCAACCTTGTCAGTATGAGATGTCCAGTCTCATCACTGGTTGTGAAGATATTTTAGTATAAGATTTGTCACACATGTCTCCCGTATGTGGATCTCATCCATACACATGTGTTACATCTAATATACTTATGGACTCCGGTTCATCTTATGAACCATCATGTCATTCGTATTGGTTATGTGCAAGTATATAATAAATCACCATTCATCTCATGAAAGGAAGGCATGAATATACTGATAAATAAAGAAATTAATCAATTTATTATATCAACTACTGGATTGAGTCCATAAAACTAACACTTCTCTGCCTCATGTTTAGCTCCTTCTGAGAAAACAAATACTGTAGACTGCGGTGATCGGAGTGAGCCTCAAATTTCTCTCCATAGAGGTAATGTCTCCACATCTTCAATGCCAAAACAACCATTGCCAACTCCAGATCATGTGTTGCATAGTTCTTCTCATGGTCTTTCAACTGCTGGGATCCATATGCAACTACTTTTCCATCCTGCATCAAAACATAACCAAGTCCAACATTCGAAGCATCGGTAAAAATGGTAAAACCGCCGCTTCCGGATGGCAAAGTGAGAACTGGTGCTGTAGTTAATCTCTTCTTAAGCTCTTAGAAACTAGCTTCACACTTATCTGTCCATATATATGGTGCATTCTTCCTTGTCAACTTCTTCAAAGGTGACGCAATTGACGAAAATCCCTGAACAAATCTCCAGTAATACCCTACCAATCCAAGAAAACTTCTGACGCATTCTTCGGTCTCTCCCAATTCATAACTGTTTCAATCTTGGATGGGTCCACTGATAATCCTTCATTGGAGATAATATGACCCAAAAATGTGACTTGATCTAACAAAATTCACACTTACTGAGCTTTGCATGTAACTGATTATCTCTCAGAAGCTGAAGTGCTATCCTCAAATGTTTTTCATGCTCTTATTTGGTCTTGGAATACACCAAGATTTCATCAATAAACACCACTGTAAACTGATCTAGATACTCTGCAAATATCTTGTTCATCAATGCCATGAACACAGCCAGTGCATTAGTCAAACCGAATGGCATCACTAGGAACTCATAGTGTCCATATCTTGTCCGGAAAGCTGTTTTCGGTACATCTGAATCTCTGACTCTCAGCTAATGGTAATCGGATCTCAAATCAATCTTCAATGGAGTGATGGTCGTCAAGGAGTTTTAGATAAACCAGAATATATTTTTGGTGACAGCAAGGATTGTTATGATTGCCATCCTTCAGAGCATGTACCCAACACACTTATAAAGAAGCTCATCTGCTTTGAATCTCAAATTTTCTATGCTAGACAAAAACGACGAAGTTATTGCTTGGGGTTCTGCTGAAAGTTATTTTAAGACCGGTTCATTTAAGAGTGATGAACCCGGCTTCTTTGAGTCAGTTGCTACAAAGTTCGATTTGTTGGCGCCGAGCACTTCTACCCTTTCTTCTAGTTTGCCTATTTCTTAGCTTAGGACAATTGGTCTTGGAATCTTAGCAGGAGATGGCAGCCTTTGGATAGGGGATAAACACAACCCTAGGGGATGGTTTACACCTTCCAAAGATTGGGAGCAGTGGACCAAGATTGTGTGGCTGAATGCAGTGACATTTTGCAAGCTGCTAGAGTTTTAGAAGAAACGCGGGTGACAACAAAGGAGGTTCCTTATAAATCGAAGGAATCTTGTAGGGCGATCATGGAATCATTTTGTCCCGCGACCTACACTTTCATCACTCCTAATTCTGAATTAGGATTTTCACTATTAGAAATCAATGAAGTCTTCGGTCTTCCAATACTTGGAGATCTCTACGAAGAATTCATTCCATTTGATAATCATTTGGCAAGTGAGTCTAAAGAATTTAGAGTTGTCTTCCAGCAGGGGCCGGACATCTCGAAACGCAAAAAGGGACCGAAAAACGGTCCTTCGGCAAAAATCCGGCGACCATGGGGGATTTTTCCCCTTTCGATTGCCGATTTTCGGTCGTTTCTCGGTTTTCTTCGATTCTTTTTTCTTTGGTATTTTTCCTGAAATTTTTGTACATATTTTGGTCTGATTTCCCTCCCGAAAATTTGATGAGAAGCCATGTGTATCAAAGTGCAAAGTTTCTGATTTTTCGAGAATGCCGAAGACTTTGTCGCGCAGAGTTGCTGATTTGCCGTCAGAAGCCAAAACTGGGTCAAACAATGTCGGAATGACCTGAAATTTGAGGTGAAGCCTCCTGAGCAATAAATAAGACCAACCATAGGATTTTGTTTGAGTTTTGAAGCCGTGTGGGGTCATGTCGCCAATAGACTTAATTATATCGCGAGGAAGATGCTGCACTTTGACGTACGGTCAACCGATGTTCGATTGACTTGAAATTTGACAGGGAGCCTATTGGAGTCATTTTGAGAAGATCCATTAGCTTCGATTTGGAAATCATGGACCCAGGGAGCTTCGCCCCCAGGAGGCCTGATTTGGCTTCCGAGAGTCAAAGTTTGGTCAAATGTTGTTGAAATGACCTGAAACTTGACATGTAGCCCTTTGGGAGCATTTTGAAGTCACCCATGTGCTCTATTT
The DNA here is from genome assembly GCA_012931725.1 of Litsea cubeba. Classification (NCBI taxonomy): domain Eukaryota; kingdom Viridiplantae; phylum Streptophyta; class Magnoliopsida; order Laurales; family Lauraceae; genus Litsea; species Litsea cubeba. Next base: position 6,999 of record WHSA01001055.1, read on the forward strand.
GATGAGTGATGGCCTCGGTGGTTCTCACCGCCGAGAGGCTTGATTTTGCTGCTCGAGGATTGATGTAGGGTCAAACGTTATCGGTTTAACCTGAAACTTGACGTGGAGCCTTTTGGAGATACTTTGAGACCATATATAGGCTCTAATCGAAGATCTGATGTCTTCAATGTTGTCGCCGCCGAGAGCTCCTGTTCCACTGCTGGAGGTTCGAAGTTAGGCCAAATAATATTGAAATGGCCCGAAACTTCATGTGTACTCTTCTTTTGGCTGTTTTGAAGGATCTTGCAGTTTTGTTTGATTCTGACAAGATTTGATTTTTTAAAGTAGCATGGCCTGTTTGTGGTAGGCTGCAGCTTCATTTAGCTTCTTGATGTTGAAGTGGCAAAGTGACATTTTTGGTGTCAACAAAAACAAATCAAACATTGTGGGGATAGAGTTTAAACCAAGAGGAAGATAGAGTTCAAGATAGAAAACACTCCAAAGAGATTTGAAAGAAAATACAAGCTTGTGAAGATTGAGGAGATCGAGCCAAAGAGAAAAGAAGATAAAGAAGCCAGAGATTCAAAGCATGTTGGACGTCCAAGATGGGTACCACGTGGAAGGTTAAAGTGTTGCACAATTATTCCCATTTTTTTTCGGGGCAACAACTTGTAACGACCACAACTTTCAAACCGAGTGTCGGATCAGTGCAATCTACCTACGTTTGGAAAGATCTTCTTGAGTATATATATATATCTGTAGAACCCAAGATTGCATCAATCGGAGATGAGATGAGGGACATAAGGCATTTGGAATTTAGTATTGAAACTTTTACTCGGGATGACAATTGTGCAAATGGAGAGGGGCCCACACATACAAAGATTTTCACAACAAGAGGTTAAGATTGGCAAGAGATCTTTTCAAATTCAAATAATTGCCAAGATAGGAGGATTGCTTGGAGTGTAAGGTAAGGCAAGAGGAGTCCAAGAAGGAAACAACTCGAGCCAAAATGAGGCACAAAAACTATAAACAGGACCCCCTATGGGACGTCCCATGCTTAGCCAAGCAAGGCTTGGACGTCCCACTCATCTCTCTTCTCTTCCCTCTTCTTTTCTTCCCCTCCTTCCAGTTCTAGGATTCTCTAGTTCTAGTTCTCAACTTTTTAATTTTTTTAAAGGTAGCTTTGGGCCATGTCCATGTAAAAGTAATTAAGGATAGAGAAGATTGTAATGAAGACTATTCTAATGAAAAATCAGTTGTTCTTCTTTGCAATGGCTGGTTAACTTACCGATCGAGGCTTGGATGAAGCTAAGTATTCTTCCCCTATTTATTTAATTTAGTCTTTTCTAGTTCTATATGTTTATGCTTGAATCTTTAGTATATTTGTCATCGTGCCGGGAGTGCAACTTCCGTATTTGATTTCTAAAAACTAAAATCTGGTTTTTGATTATCCATGCTTATGTTTGATAAGCCATGCTTAGGACTTAGATTTCTTTGATGTGTTATGCTGACGTTTGATGGGTAATGCTTAAATGGCTTTAGTTCTTTTATGAAGTGAAGGAGGTCTTGGCCTTTGAAATTATTATTTGATAAAAATATTTCTCTAAAAAGAGAAAGAGGACTTTAAGGTTAAATCATCCGGATCAAAATTCATTGATTTGAAACAAAGAATTGGATCAAGTTAGGGTTTTATTGATTAAAAAGAGTGTTAAATGCTTAGTGGATTCCTATGCCTTGATTTCATTAATTGGTACTGTTTATTTTCATTAATTGCTTGCTTTTATTAGTAGTTGCTTGTTTTTCATACTCTCAATTTCATCTTCTTTTTTACTTCAGTTTCCTTAATTAAGTAGTTATCTTAATTCGCTCCTCGTAGGTTCAACCGTATTTGCCACTGTCTCAAAAAGGCAGCCGTGCACTTGCGATTAATTAGTATTTGAAGATCGCATGATCAATTGGCCAAATGGTCTTTTGGCTGCATACGACACCTTAATTCGATGTTTTAATGTCTTTCTCAATCAATAAGTTTCGTCAAGATTTAGAACCTTTTTTAGTAAAGGAAAATTTCAAAGAAGGCCTTAAGTTTTTGCCTTATTTCAAGGAAGGACACAAATTTCAAAACTATTCAAATTAGTCCTAGATCTTTCCAGTAAGTTTTCAATTAAAGACATCCTGCCATTTAAAGTTATTTTTAGGCGACTTGTTCCCTCAATATTTTGAAAGTACCCAAATTACCTTTCATTTAAAACCATGACATGGTTTCCGCAACCACTACATGCAACCGATATTGGTTGTCCTTGATCACCATGAAGACGATGGAGAAGGAAATGAGGAGAATATAAAAGAAGTGAAGGAGAGTTTTATTTCAATAAAGGGTAATTCATGTATTTTTATAAAAAAAAATGGGAAAATAGTTACTGGAAAATAGCTTTAAATGGATGGATGTCCTTAATTGAAAACTTCCTAGAAAACTTAGGGACTAATTTAAATATTTTTGAAACTTGTGTTCTTTTTTGAAATAAGGCAGAAAATTAAGGCCTTTTTTTATTTTCCCTTTTTTAAAGGGAGTTGCTATTGCCATAGCTCAACTTGCTCATTCCACATGCCCACCTCCGCTCGGTGCCCACCTCCTCTCTCTCTCCCTCTTTCTCTTTCTCTTTCTCTCTCTCACCCTCCCTATCTCCCTATTTCTCCACCTCCGCCCGCGCCCTTTCTCTCCTTCTCCCTGTCTCTCTCCCTCTCCCTCTTTCTCTCTCCCTCTCCTTGCTCACCCCCACCTCCGCTCGTGCCCAACCCTTTCCCTCTCCTTATCCCTGTCTCTCTCCCTCTCCCTACCGAGGGCCGAACAATATACTCATTTGTTCGGCCCTAACTGCCCAAACGGCAGGGAGAGGGAGAGAGGGAGGGAGAGGGACAACGGGCAGGGAGAAGGAGAGGGAGAGAGATAGGGAGAACGAGTGGGAGAGGGGGGAAAGGGAGAGAGATAGGGAGAACGAGTGGGAGAGGGGGGAAAGGGAGAGAGAAAGAGGGAGAAGGAGATGGAGAGAGGGAGAGGGAGAGGGTCGAGCGCGGGCGGAAGGGGCGCAGGGGGCGGCGAGCAAGGAGAGGGAGAGGGTGCGGGTGGAGGTGGACCGCGAGCAAGGAGAGGGAGGGAGAGGAAAGGAGAGGAAGAGGGGTAGTTTGGGAGTTTTCCACAGGGTGATAAGCTTTTGAAAAGAGTGCTGCTACTTGCACACTACAACTGACTCAACACACACTGCATCTCTATATACAGGGTTGTTTAGTGTAAAAGATCCCATTTTTTTCTCTCTGCACTCTGCATTTTCCCTAAAACGCCCTTGACCTGGACTAAGCGCATTTCTCCCTACACTCTACACTGCATTTCAACTTCGACCTTCCCTCCCATTTTCCTCCCATTTCAGTGAACGGACGATTCACCTCCCACAGCGAGTTCATTCAAGACGATAGGCAGATCTCGACCAGTTGGTTCACCAGAATGCTTTCGATCTGGATTGATAACCCAACAGTCTTGCTCTTTGTGCTCTCTTCATCTTCAACCGACGGTGCTCTTCTTAAACATAACTTGAACGATCTCTATGAGTGATTTTCATCTCTTTGCTTGTTTAGAAATGCTTTTTGTTTTTGTTTAAGTTCTATTATTTGGTTTCTTGAGAGGGTTTTCCTTGCCTCCACTGCATCTCTCCCTCCCATTTCCATTTGTTTTTTTGCCAGTTTCTCGTGACCGTTCGGCATTACCAGCCCGAATACGATGAATCTGTTCGGTCTCACTGAATTGTAAACATCATGATTGTACTGCATCATGCGTCCGAACATATATATTTTGGACGGCCCAATAGAGCCGAATAGATTTCGGCTGCACGGTTAGGTACTGTCGACCGTATAGTACCCACACGGTTATTCAGGGATGAATAGGTACATTAATTTTTTTCTGTATTGATTTTAGCTTGGTTTTCTTTTGTTTTTCAAGATATGGATGTGCCCAATACCTCTAGGGTTTGACCCACGGCATCGCATCAGAGACTGCGTCAGAGGTTAGTCGCTGATGAGCTAAGCGAAAGTCCAAAGGAAGTGGACGCTCAAGAAGTAGTTGAAGAACCTATTCAAGCCCAAGAGGAACCAAAAGTCCATGTACAGGCAGAAGTCCGTCAACGAACTTCAATTGCTGACTCTTGACTGGAGAAATTCCTATTGGGGCTATAAGTTTATCACTGCTACAAAGTTTTCGGACGTATATTGCTTTTAGTATTTGGCAGCAGCAGGTTTGTGATTAATCTTGCTTAACGTGTTGCAACTATTTATTACCTTCACTAATTTATTTTTTGTTCCGTATTGCAGGAGAGACCGCCACTTAAATGCCTAAGCCATGCCCAAAAAATCAGTGAATGGGCATGGAATTCAGAAGGAAGGCAGAATAGAGTGTTTCATGGACTCATTGGCCATTCAGGGTTGGCTCCACTGGTGGAGACATCCTATCATTTCATCAACAAGAGCATGGTGTCAGCCTTTGTGGAAAGATGGCAGCCTGAGACAAACACATTTCACATGCCTTTCGGTGAAATGACGATAACCCTTGATGATGTAGGCACCATTCTAGGGATACCAGTGACAGGAAAATCTATATCAGTGGAGCCATTGCCATTTGAGCGAGCACTGAAAATTGTAGAGCATGGTCTTGGAGTCACATCCCAGTAGGCACACGAAGAGTTAGCAGCTGTGCGGGGCTCGCCAGTTAGACTGGAGTGGCTCAGCGACCTATATGGAGCCGTGACCGATGTGGAGCCAAAAGAGCACATTAGGCATGCCGCTAGAGCATACCTATTGTATATATTGGGTTGCACACTCTTCACAGATAAGAGTGGCACTAGGGTCCCAGTGATGTATCTAAGGCTGCTAATGAACTTCGATGAGGCATGCACATATGCTAGGGGAGCTGCTGCTCTTACGTACCTATACCGACAGTTGGGGTTTGCTACCGGGACTGGTGTTAGGTAGATTGTGGGATATTTGACTCTTATAGAGGCTTGGATTTACGAGCATTTCCCCAGGTGTAGGCCTAACCCTAACCGCACATACACAGAAAATCTACCGCGTGTGCATCGTCGGGTGCCACGAAGAGAGTTTGGGGACCAAATGTCCAACCTGCAGTCATTACGAGAGGCACTTGACGATCTTGGTGCCCATGAGGTAAGCTCTTATAATTTATAGAATAAAAATTCAGTGAATTAGTGAAAAAGCATTTGCTGTCTAATGCATTTGTTGATTGATGTTGCAGGTAGTTTGGGACCCTCATCGAGAGCCCAAGGCAGATCACCCCTTTCATGAGGTTGCTTATTACACCGGATGTCTTAAATGCATGGACATCGTTGAACCATATCATCCTGATCGGGTGCTGAGGCAGTTTGTTAGGGTCCAGTGCATTCCCCCCACTCCACTAGCTCCACAGCGCGCCACTAGGGGTGCCACCGCAAATCAGTATCGGGTCGCATACCATTACTTGGACCAAATATGGGAGAGATGGCATAACCACATGTTGTCTCCGATGGAGCGTGGTGTGCATGTGGCGCATCCGTGGGATTGCGCACCCAATCATATGGAATGGTTCACACGAGTGTCGCACCCGATCATTCAGAACCCTGAACATCGCTCCTCATTTAATCCTCGTGTTCAAGATTCTCATGGCGGCTCTTCCATAGAACCCGATTGGTATGATGCCTAACGTGTTTTAACTATTATATTATGTTTATTCTACTGAACAAACTAACTAAGTTGTATATTATGTCATCAATGAACAGCGCATCGTTAACGCTCAAAGTATTATTCAGCCGATTCTAAGGAGAGGGCATAGTCTGAGTGTCCGAGATCCTGATGCCCTGTACATGGCCCTAGAGGATGTCAACAGGCTGCTAGATGGAGCTGATCCGGAAGATCTTGTTCGAAGACCGCATTGCTGCGAGACACGTACCTATAGCCGCAGAGGGAGACGTGGGGTCTAGGATTGGGGCTTATCATCTATTTAGTATTTTTTTATGTGGAATTAATGGATGTTTATGTAAACTGATATTTGTTTTTTTTTTATCTTTTTGGACCTTTGCTTTTTTGTTCCTTGTACGTGGTGAACCAGCAACATCATCCCTTCTGCAGCTTTTGGAAATATTGGAGAGATATTTAAATAGTTTGTTCATAGTTTTTGCTTGCTTCTTCTGCTTCTTCTTCACGTAAGCCATATCTCTCTCCATTGCTACCCTCCAGTCTTGAGATGTGCTTGATGAAGAAGGACCAGGACCAGTAGTGTGCATAGAAGATGGGGCACGATGAATAGGAGGCGGAGAAACAGGTGGCTCTTGTGCCAAGGGAGGATCATCTGCTATGGGAATCTGAGGATTTGGAATAAGGTTAATTTGATTCAGATTGGTCAATGAAAATGGAACTTTGAAAATGGGTTGCTCATGGGGTATGGACATGCCAAAAGAGACAGCCAATTGGGTCATCAAATAACCAAAAGGGATTGCATTCTTTTGAGTTGGATTGTTGTGGAATTTGATGATTGTATGATAAATGATGGAAGGTAGACAAATAGCAGTATTTGTCACTACCTTGGATAGGACCCTAACCATATAGGGAGTGAGTTCGGTCCTATTCCCACCCCTCGGATAAACATTATATGTGAAGATTTGATGAATTATCCGATATAAAGGAATGAGAGAGTTGACAGTTAAGTGGTGTTTTTTGTTGTCCCATGGACAGTCAAAACCACAAATGTCGCGGGTAGCTTTAATTTTCTCATCCTCAGAAGGAGAATCAGACACAAAAGATATACCATTCTGAGAACAAGGGATACCCATGATTGAACCTATTTTCTGAGGAGTAATGACTTCATCCCTATCCACAAAAGAGATGGTGAAAGAACAAGCATTGTTACTAACAGCAGTGTCGGAGATGGATGCATACATGAGTTTTACCAGAGTTGGATATGCATTTTCTCCCCATTGCAGAATACCTTCCCATCTTACTCTACCAAGTGATCTGTTCAGATCATAGCCCTTGGTAAGAATTCTTTCTACTATAGCTCTCCTCTCAACAACAATTGGCTTTTTATGAACACCTTGCAAAATATTTGAGTCAGGTTTCAACTCAATTGAAAGAGGTGGAGGAGATGGGGATGAACTACCATAAGTGCTTTCCTCAATGGGCCTACTAGATGAAGCTGTGGCTTTTCCTTTCTTAAGAGGACGACTGGTAGGGGCTTTCTTCGATTTTGGAGGCATTTTGACAAAGAGTTGGAGTGCACAGTTAGTTTCAAGTAGGAATTTTATGAAAAATTTTAGAGCACAGCTATGAAAGATGATGATAGAAAGAGGATGAGATCAAATGCACAAAGATGAAACTTGAAAAGAGTAATGACAGAAGCTGAAATGAGATGAAAAAGTGGTTCAGACAAACTGTCAAACACTAGGTGTGCAGAAATTGAAGCTTGGTATAATCATTGATCTCAGCTCCTCAAATTTTGACAAAGACGTCTACAAATGATTTCTGAATCTACATGCATCCATTCATGGTGAGAGAATAGCCAAATACCACCCAAACAGAACCTGAAACGGACGTTGGGTCTCCCAAAACATGCACAGTTGAATGGAGAGGACAACACACGATTTGGATGATGATGACTGGGTGAAGGACTGAATGCTCCTGGAGGATCTCTGGAAATGCTAGAGCACAATAGAGATGTAGAAAATCTTCAAGCAGCCAGTGATCCACTGCTCCCAAACGAAGAAGAGATGAACAGTGAGCTCGTGAGGGTTCAATCAAAATAGACGCCCAGTTGAGGAGGATGATCTGAATCATTTTTTTTTTCAAAAGAGATGGAGATCTTGATCTTGGAAGACGGACATTAGCTTGGAGAAGGAGATGGAAAACCCTAGGTTTGAAGATGAGTCAAGGAGAACAGTTTTGCTTTGCGCGCTGTGTTTAATATCGCCCCATTTGATTTTCGGTTAGCCGAATTATGAAGAATTATGAATTAAAACTGCAGGTAATAAAATTTTGACTTATGATCAATAGTCAGGGTGTATTATGATTGATTTAACTATGAAGAACAATAAAAGGATTATAAGAAAAAAAATTAAAATAAATTAATAAAATCTTTTTCAATTTAACTTTGATCAAACATATGCATTTTAATATAAAGTACCTTTTGATTTCAAAAATGCACTTTCAACAAATAATTCTCTTACAATTGGAAATTCTAAACATATGTTAAAATACTAAGAAGGTTTGAAACATTTAGACTTAGGACCAACATAGTATATAACTTATGGGAGGGGTTGGTCTACTCTAACTACAAGCCTCAGGGGCGGCCCTGAGTTTTAGGAAGCCCTAGGCGAGTTCCTAAAGTGTGGCCCTACCCGTATACCCACCAATAAATGAAATATGATACAGCTACATTGCCAAATCATATCCAAAGGCATCCCAAACGATATCTTCACTGCTATGAAGCAAGACCCACATAAGACTAAAAGCATCATGAGAGTAGAAAGAATCAACAATAAGAGACTCCAACTACAGGTTTTCCTTTAGAAATTTATTGCATTGCTTTTGTATTTAGTCATCACTTTCTCTCCCCTCATTGTTCCAGGGTGTTCCAACTTCCAAGGAAATTGCTGCAAAATGGGTTTTACACAACTTCAAATCACATCTTGTGAGAAAGTGTTGAATAATAAAAGGAATAAATTAGCAATAAAATAGTGCCCAACCAAATGGCCAGATGATCGGGCTCTAAGACGGAAGGAGACATGAATGTCCAAAAGATCATTTAGAAAACACAAGTGCAAAAAAATAAATAAATATGGCATTTAAACTGCATAGTTAAACTAGAAATCACAAATAAACAAACCTCATTAGCCCCTCATTATTATGCAATGAATAGAATAAAATACTTCCAAGTCACACTTTGGATGCGAAGTAAAGGTGCAACACTCCAATTGATTGCATCAGAAAAGGCAGAAGTTCAAATGGTAAGAGAATGGGCTTTTCAGAATTGAACAAATTGGTCAATAATAAACGGTCCAGATCTTATTTTGATCATAAAAGACACATCTGAACATGGATCGACGATCCGTTTTCTTCTGTGTATTGATGGCATTGAGATCTATCACTTGGACAGATCTGATGGACTGATTAATCACTCTATAAATTAGAGTATATTTTTTTTAACATTATGTTTAAATTTTTTTTATACTTCCGCTGCAAATTTTACTTATTTAGCAAAAATCAAAGTTCTATTTTATTGTTAATATTAAGATATGCTCACTATGGTTTAATATTTAGAGTTACTTATTTCTTGGATTGGATAGATGTATGATTATGATGAATCAATTAAAGATATTAGGCATTGATCAATGATCAATTAATTATAATTTTGACCATTGATCTATGAAATGATGCCTAATCAACTTAAATGTGATATATTAAAGTTATTCGGAAATTATAAAATGGTGCATATGAACCAATATTTTGATTGATTGGTTCATCACACTTAATGACCGAATGAACTAATTTCATCACTTAATTGTTGTTATCAATTTAAAGAATTTAACAATTTCTTAACATGGTAGCCGCCAAAGCGACCCAATTATAGATAATTGTTTAATTTTCTAAATTGAGCTAAGGATATGACAACACTTAAAATCTCAATTTTATTTAGGAAATGGTTCAATCAAGCCCAAAGGTACGATTGTCCATAATTTAAAATTGGAATATGACATGGTTAATAAATGTATTATGCTTGTATTTGATTTATACCCAAAGGAATATATTCAATACAATCACATCACATATTATAAACATGGTCATATTAATCAAAGAAAAAGTAATATATTTACATATTGTTTTTCCAACCCAAAGGTGGTTTTCCAATGATGTACATATCACTTTTAAATTTCAGTATATTGCGTAGAAAAATTCAAAGCATCACATAACTTATTGTTATTTATTTATTTTTCTTCAGTTACAAATTCCATGGCATCACTTTCGACTTTAGGGAATATACCCATGCTAGATGGATCAAACTTTATTGAATGGCTGGACATGTTATTGTTAGCTATTACTTACTTGGACCTTGATATGGCTTTGGATGAGCCTAAGCCAACAATGCCCACGGATGCGAGTTCAGTTGATGAAATGGCTACCTATAATAAATGGATTAAGGCTAATAAGGTTGTGATAAGAATTATTACAAACTCAATTTCGAGGACCATTAGAGGTTCCATGGAAGCGAAAGAAAATGCAAAGGACTTACTAGAAGCTATAAAAGTTCAGTTTCAAATAACTGATAAAGCTCTAGGTGCATCCTTGATTAGCCGTCTTACAAGCATAAAATATAATGGAACATTGGGAGTAAGAGAGCACATATTTACAATGACAAATATCGCTTCTAAATTAAAGGAAGTTGATATGACCGTGTCTGAAAAATATTTGGTGCAATTCATTTTCAATTCTCTTCCTCCCGAGTTTGGCCCATTTAAAGTAGCTTACAACCAGAGTTCAACTCCGTGGTCATTGAATGAGTTGATCGCAAAAGCTGATCAAGAAGAAAGGAGGCTTAAGGCTGAGGGACAACTAATTGTTAATTTTGTCTCTCATAACAAGTCCAAAGGAAAAGGCAAAATAAAAGCCAATGTTCAGGATGCAAAGCCCAACAAGAAAGAGAAAGGTGCACAAAAGAAATGTTTTTTCTGTGGAAAGACTGGACATTTTAAGAAAGATTGCCTAAAGCGTAAAGGCTGGTTTGAAAAGAGAGGTACAAATCTATCTTTTGTATGTCAAGAAACCAACTTAGCTAATATCCCATCAAATTCTTGGTGGGTTGACTCTGGAGCAACCATTCATGTATCTGGTTGTGTGCAGGGATTCCTTTCAAGGCGGACTCCAAATGATAGCGAGAAAACCATTACGATGGGGAATAAAAAGGAATCAAGAGTCGAAGCCGTAGGCACTTATAGACTGGTGCTTGACACTGGTCATGTCCTGGATTTAGATAATACTTTCTTGGTTCCTGATATTTCTAGAAATTTGATTTCAGTTTTCAGACTTGATTGTAATAAGTTTAATTTCAACTTTGGACATGGTATTATGCATATTTTTAGCAATAATATTTTGATTGGAAATGGTTATATGTGTGATGGTTTGTATAGATTAAAGCTAGATTCTATATATGAACAAACTTTACACACACCTCACATTAATTGTGGAATGTACATAGGCATGAAAAGAGGGTCACTAAATGAGAACTCATCAAGACTATGGCACAAAAGATTAGGGCATATCTCTAAACAGAGAATAAAAAGATTGGTGACTGATGGTTTATTGCCCAATCTTGATTTCACCGATTATGGTGTTTGTATTGACTGTATAAAAGGAAAACAAATCAATACAAACAAGAAAAGTGCCACAAGGAGTTTTGCACCCTTAGAAATTATTCATACAGATATTTGTGGTAAAATTCATGTTCCATGTTTTATGGGAGAGGAATACTTTATCACCTTTATAGATGATTTTTCACTATTTGGTTATGTCTATTTGATTAAAGAAAAATCTGATGCTTTGAAAGTTTTCAAAATATTCAAAGCAGAAGTAGAAAAGCAATTAGACAAGAAAATTAAAGTAGTGAGATCCGATAGAGGTGGTGAGTATTATGGAAGATACACTGAATCGGGTCGTAACCCGGGCCCGTTTGCTAGATTCCTAGAAATGGAAGGTATTGTAGCACAGTATACAATGCCGGGCACACCTCAACAAAATGGTGTAGCCGAAAGAAGGAATAGAACGTTAATGGATATGGTAAGGAGTATGGTTAGTAACACTAACTTACCCGATTCAATGTGGGGAGAGGCACTAAAGATGGCAATGTATGTATTGAATCGCGTTCCTACGAAAGCAGTTCCCAAAACTCCTTTCGAGTTGTGGACTGGTAGGAAGCCCAGCTGAAATCATTTTCGAATATGGGGTTGTCCATCTGAAGTGAGAATTTTTAACCCACAAGAAAGAAAATTAGACCCTAAAACAATCAGTGGATATTTCATTGGTTATCCGGATAGGTCTAAAGGGTATAGGTTTTACTGTCCGACCCATACAACTAGGATTGTTGAATCTGGCAATGCCAAATTTTTAGAGGATCATGAGAAAAGTGGGAGTGATCATAATAGAATTGTGACTTACAATGAAATAAGGGAGCCACAAGAGTCGCTTATTGAACAAAGTGGAGTTGTTGTCCCACTTGATATCATAGTTAATGATTATCAAGAGGAACAACAACCACACAATTTTCAAAATCCGATCATTGAGACACCCCCTGCACAAAATAATGATCCACTTCAAAATACACAACAAAGCATCAATGAACCCGATCCGGAAATGTTAAGAAGGTCAACTCGAATGAGAAAACCTGCTATTCCGGATGACTATGTAGTGTATTTGGAGGAATCTGATATTGGTATTAAAGAAGATCCTAAGACGTTTAAGGAAGCCATTAAAAATGAGAATTCCAATAAATGGTTAGATGCCATGAATGATGAGTTAGAATCAATGGCCACAAATGAAGTTTGGGATATCGTTGAACTACCCAAGGGTTCTAAGGCCGTTGGCTGTAAATGGGTCTTTAAGACCAAAAGGGATTCCAAAGGGAAAGTTGAACGGTTCAAGGCCCGACTCGTGGCCAAAGGTTTTACTCAGAGAGAAGGTATAGAATATCATGAAACCTACTCTCCGGTGTCTAAAAAGGACTCATTTAGAATTGTTATGGCAATTGTAGCTCACTTCAACTTAGAGCTACATCAAATGGACGTCAAAACAGCGTTCTTAAATGGAGATCTAGAAGAAGAAGTGTATATGGAACAACCTGAAGGTTTCGTGAAAGAGAATGAAAATAAACTAGTTTGTAAATTAAAGAAATCGATATATGGTCTTAAACAGGCTTCCAGACAATGGTATTTAAAGTTCAATCGCATTATTACATCTTTTGGTTTTACTGAAAATACTATTGATCATTGTATATATCTCAAGGTTAGTGGGAGCCGATTTATGATTTTAGTCCTATATGTCGATGACATTTTATTGGCTAGTAATGATCTTGGAATGATTTACGAAACTAAAGAATATCTTAAGAACAATTTTGATATGAAAGATATGGGTGAAGCGACCTTTGTAATAGGAATCGAGATTTATCGAAATAGATCTCGAGGATTACTTGGGTTATCACAGGAAACCTATATTAGAAATGTACTTAAGAGATTTCGTATGGAAGGGTGTAAGGCACAAAATGTACCTATGACAAAAGGTGACAAGTTTAGTAAAGAACAATGTCCAAGAAATGAAATTAAAAGGCAACAGATGGAAACTTGTCCTTATGCGGCTGCAATCGGATGTTTAATGTATGCACAAACATGCACTAGACCCGATATCAGTTTTGCAGTTGGCATGCTTAGTAGATATCAAAGTGATCCGGGAATGGCACATTGGGTAGGAGTTAAGAAAGTTTTGCGATACCTTAGTGGCACAAGAAATCACATGCTCTCTTATAGAAGGTCCGATCACTTGGAAGTGGTCAGTTATTCGGATGCTGATTTCGCTGGTTGCCTCGATACAAGAAAGTCGACTTCAGGATACATCTTCCTGTTAGCTGGCGGGGCAGTTTCATGGAGAAGTGCAAAACAAACTTTAGTGACTCCATCCACATTTGATGCTGAATACGTGGCAAGCTTTGAAGCTACAGGTCATGCTCTATGGATGCGTGATTTTATCTCAGGATTACGTGTTATGAACACCATTTCTGAGCCCTTGAAGATTTATAGTGATAATGATGCTGCAAGAAGATTTGCTCAGAATGACAAGGTTTCCAGCAAATCAAAATTTCTGGAAGTAAAATACCTTGTACTAAAAGAAAAGGTACGAGATCATTTAGTGTCTATCGTTGGGATCCCAACAAGCCTCATGGTAGCAGATCCTTTAACAAAGGCATTGGCGTCAAAGGACTATAAAGAGCATGTTAGAAATATGGGCCTGATTGAACTGCCTTGTTGAAGATATGTAAAGACACTGTCATATTTATAACTGAAATAAGATTTCGTATTTTCTTACTTTATTGAAATTATTGTCACATGTGATTGAAGTGTATAAAATGAGAAAATTAAAGAAAAATGGCATTATTGTACTCAATTAAATAGGATTGCCATGATAATCATCCTATTTCACCCTTATTAAGGATTATGTTAAGTAATAATGCTAATGTTGTAATTATGGAAGGAAACGCGCCGTTAAAGGCATGTAACCGCCATAGTTCACGTTATCAGATTTACTTAGTCATAAATTAAAGACTTAGCATGAAAGCTTTGATGGCAAGTATTTTTTCAAATGGTGATCACCGGTCAAGGTCGTTTTTCGAAATTAGTTTTTCCGAAATTTTTATTTATTTTATTTTTTGTGGTCATATGGACCAAGTGGGAGAATGTTGGATCGTTTATAGGGCTGGCCCACATGGCCACAATCCTTATTATAAGAAACGGTTCTCCCCCTCTTATATTCCATTTATGGTCAATAAGAGGTATTTACATGTTTCCATTAAATGCTAACTTTAAGGGACAATTAAAGATTATTTCTCTTCTTGATGGAAGGAGAGAATCAGGGCCTATAAAAGGCAACCCGGGTAACTCTCTTGACTACCGTAGTTTCTCTGCAACCATCACTTACCGGAGAAGAAAAGACAAAGCACAAGAGAGTTGTGATTCCCCATTGAAGACCAACCTTCTGTTGGATCAGACTTTCAAGATGGCACAGTCAGGTACCATCTTACTTCTCTATTGGTTTAGATTAAATGTTTATAGTATTATTGGATTGATTCCACAGAGGGTTTAAAAACCCAAAAATTTGTTTTCTAACATTAAATGCCTGAGTTTTGACTTATGCTTAACTGTTGAAAAATTCCAAATGATATATTAGCTCGTAGAAGAATATTTAGGGCATGGTTGTTTCATGTAATTAAATTTGCATGAATTCTGAGATCTTATATTTTTATAATTGGTTAAACATGAAGAATCAAAGATGCCTGTCTAAAAACGACCATCACATGACCTCTCCTTTAATAGAAGTTTAATAAAGGGAAGATGAGAAATGAATAGGCAGACATCATCATAAATCCTAGGAAAGTCAAGGTCTATTCTACATCGTTAGCTTATATACTTCACCCCTCACATCTTCAATAAATTGTTTTTCGAGATCATTCCACTATAAATTTGTGGAAACAAAATAATCCATTAAGGCTCAAGACTTTCCTAGCTAGATCCAACTTTTTTCAGTGGTGCTCACAAGGTTATGACTTTTGGGGTGGTAAGAACTGAGAAGCACTGTGGACCCTATTTGCTGAGAGCAGGACCTTATGGTTCTCCAAACTTTCATCATCACATTGAAACAGATATTTCTTATCATGTTGGAAGACGACACTCACATAGCAATAGACTGGAGGATAGTATGTTTCATATGGTGTCATGGAAGTACAAATAAAAAGCCTATTGCATTTGTAAATAAATAAATATTTTCTTAGTAGAAAAAGAAATTCATTCAAACAACCAAAAGCAAGAGTACAGCCAAACAACCACAAACACCCAACGCGGCTCTATCTAAGTCCCGTTTTTAAAAAAAAACAAAGCTTTGCCTGTTGGGCTTAGTAGGTCCAGACCAATTGGGTTCATGGACATGGGTATTATGGTAATTGTATCGGGACTTTCTTATTGACTAAGATAGGGTTTCTTGGGGAATAAGAAAGAGAATATTATATATATGATGTAATGTGTAACCCATGAGAGATACAAACAGACAGAGAGAAGAGTGAACCTAAAGGAGAGTCGAGTTTTCTTTCCCGTGGACGTAGGCAAGATTGCCGAACCACGTAATTCTCTTATGTGTGATTGTTTGTCTTATGTGGTTTAATTGTTCGTTCGATCGCTGATTCACGTTTCCGCATACACGCGCACAACAAGTGGTATCAGAGCCTAGGGTTTACTAGGGTTGGTTTGTGCCGCGTTGCGATCGACGGATCGGATCAAGGGTATCCGATCACTGCTGGGCCACACGATCTGCGCGTGGTTCTTCGTCGCAGGAAATCACACGGATCTGAGTGTCTGAAACAGAAGCGGGATTGGGTTTTGGTGATTTTGATCTTTGATCATCACTGGGCCGCCCTTCCGCTGGAGGCCATCGCCTGAGAAAGAGCGTGTTGCCGCCCATTTTTTTTTCTCGTCAGTCCGCCGTCCGTGCGCCGTGCTATCGCCGGAATCTTCGCCGGAGTTCCCCGCTGACCGCCGCCGTCCGGCCGCTGCGCAATCGCCGGTCCCCGCCGCCGGCCATCGTCGCAGAGGAAGAAGCCTGGGCCAAGCAGAGTCTCCATCGTGTTCTCTGGTTACAGAGAACAAAACAGAACCAGATTCTGTTTCTGTTTGGAAGAGGAAGAAGGCCAGGACAGGTTGGGCTTGGGTCGGGTCAACCTGACCCGTCTGCATAAAGCCCAGCGCATCAAGCCCACAGGACCAGGTCAGTTCAGGTCAGGTTCTGGGTCAGTTTCGCCTGACCCGTGAACAGGAAGCCCACTCCAGTTTCTGCTGACGTCAGCGCCACGTCAACGCACTTTACGGTCAACAGCAGTTTGACCAGATCGACGGTTGAAATTTGTTTCGTCGATATCTTGATCATCCGAGGTCAGATCGGAGATCCGTTTGCGCCTACAGATTCGTTGCCAGCAGATCTACGTAACTGTGGAAGAAGATTGGCAATTTGACGGTCAACAAGAAAGTTTGACCAATCGGAGCGCAGAAAACTATTTTTGCGATATCGGAGCCATCCAGAGTCGGATTTCAGATCCGTTTCTTCCAGCGTGCTCGTGGTGACGAGATCTACAGATTGGTGCAAAAATTGAGGTTAGTGACAGTTGTTTATATTTTCTTGATTATTAAATTAAGATGGAGAACAACACTGCGAACACTACCATGATCAAACTCAACCATACCAATTGGTTGATTTGGAAACCTAAGATGGAGGATATACTCTATTGCAAAGACCTCTATGATCCCATTGAGGGGGATAGTGCCCGACCAAAAGATATGTCTGATCTAGATTGGAAAAAGATGCATAGAAAGACCATTGGTCACATCAGACAGTGGGTGGATAACAGCATATTTCATCACGTGTCTGATGAAACCAATGCGAGAACCCTTTGGATGAAGTTAGAAAAAAGATATGAGAAGAAAACCGCCGTAAACAAAACTTTTCTGATTAGAAAGCTTGTGAATATGAAATTCAAGGAGGGTGGTAAAATTGAAGATCACATAAATAATTTTCAATGCATTGTGAATGAACTGGCTACAATGAAGATGGTCCTTGATGATGAGATGCAAGCTTTATTTCTTCTAAGTTCTTTACCAGATACATGGGAGACATTGGTTGTTTCCGTGAGCAACTCTACTCCAGATGGTGTGTTACCAATGAGTCAAGTTACTAGCAGCTTGTTAAATGAAGAAACAAGAAGGAAAACTGCAGGGACAAATAATGCACAGGCCTTTGTTACTGAGAATAGAGGGAGGAGTAAGAGTAGGGGACCAAAGGGGGGTCGTGGCAAGTCCAGAGGTGGCAAGGAATCACAGACTAAGAAAAAGTCTGGAAAATGCTTTCATTATGGCAAGGAGGGTCACATTAGAAAGAATTGCTTTGCCTTGAAGGAAAAGAAAGAAACCAACAATGAGCAGAAGAATGACACGAACACTACTGCTACTTTGGATAATGAAGTAGTGATTCTTACCAGTGAAGTTGAAGAGTGTTTGAGTGTTGCAGATAATCAGGTTGAGTGGGTTGTTGACACAAGCAGCATCCTACCATGCTACTCCTTGTAAGGAGATGTTCACGACGTACAAAGCAGGGGACTTTGGTACTGTGAAGATGGGCAACACAAGTCATTCAAATATTGTTGGGATCGGTGATGTCTGCATTCAAACCGATATTGGTTGCACAATGACGCTGAAAGATGTGCGACATATTCCTGATCTGCGGTTGAATCTGATTTCCGGGACTTCATTGGACCGTGCAGGTTATGAAAGTTACTTCGGAAATGGCAAGTGGAAACTCACTAAAGGGTCTCTTATTTTTGCGAGAGGGAAGGCATGTAACACGCTGTACAAAACACATGTGAAGCTATGCAAAGGTGTGTTGAATACTGTTGAAGACAGATCCTCTCCAAATCTGTGGCACAAGAGACTTGGACATATGAGTGAGAAAGGACTGCAGTTATTGGCAAAGAAAGATCTGATTAACTACTCCAAAGGTACATCCCTTGACCCTTGTGATTATTGTTTATTTGGTAAACAGCATAGGGTTTCTTTTTCTAAAACATCAACGATAAAATCTAATGTGTTGGATTTGGTATATTCTGATGTTTGTGGTCCCATGGAGGTGGAGTCATTAGGTGGCAATAAGCTTTTTTGTCACATTTATTGATGATGCATCCAGGAAAGTCTGGGTTTATGCGTTGAAATCGAAGGATCAAGTGTTCCAGATATTTCAGCAGTTTCATGTCATGGTTGAAAGAGAAACAGGAAAGCTCTTGAAGTGTCTCCGCACAGATAATGGTGGTGAGTATACATCCAACCAGTTTAAAGGCTATTGCTCAAAGCATGGTATTCGACATGAAAGAACAGTTCCTGGTACTCCACAACACAATGGTGTAGCCGAAAGAATGAACCGTACTATTCTGAAAAGATGAGATGCATGATTAGAGTGGCACAGCTACCCAAGCCATTTTGGGGTGAAGCTATTCTGACTGCCGTTTACCTGATTAA
>WHSA01000480.1:0-29336 GCA_012931725.1 Litsea cubeba
GATTTCTTCCTGCTTCTTTTAGAAAGAGATGTTGCTTCAATTTGATATATATTATGAAAATGAGAAACACGAGCAAAAGAAGTTCTAGCTGGTAAATGAACGATGCAAAAACTTAAATACAAGTAGAGTTTTAACATGCTTAGTTTACATATGGAACATTTACATATGCAATCATAATTTGCAAGAACATTAAGATGAAGCACTCATATGAAGTGCTACTAAGGAGGAATATACCCCACCTCTAACATTAATTAAAGCCTCATGCTTTCCTTTCTCTAAGATGACCCCATTCTTAACAACTGCTATAAGATCAGCCCCTTTAGTTGTGGACAGCCGATGGGCTACAACAATCGTTGTCCGATTCACCATTACTCGGTCTAATGCCTCTTGAACCACATGCTCAGACTCTGCATCAAGTGCGCTTGTCGCCTCATCTAGTAGTAGAATTTTTGGCTCTTTCACTATTGCACGTGCAATTGCCACTCGTTGCTTTTGTCCACCTGATAATTGGACTCCTCGCTCTCCTACCAATGTGTCATATCCCTGTATTTTTCTCCCAAGCAATATGACATTTGTAGAAGTTATTAAAAGTTTAATAATTCATCCCCAATAGCAAATAAGAAATTGAGAGAATACAAATTCTTTGACGTAAGAAAATAACTAGCACATTGGTGATAGGATATGCTATCAGGTCTAATGACTTGACCCATGATCCCACACTATGTCGAATTGAAATTGAATAGTTTGTATGCTGTTCAGATAATATATTCATGATCTCTCCAGCACATGCAGTCGCCGTCCGAATTGAGAGGTTATGAATCAACTTGTTTATGTTGAGACTTAAGAGAATGATCATTTAGAATAAATGATTAAATAACAATTGGATGGCAATGGGCATTCCTCCAACCTGTTGCAAGCTGCTTATGAACTTGTGGGCATTTGCAAACTCTGCTGCAGCTAAAATCTCTGCTTCTGTTGCACCTCCTACCTTTCCATAGGAAATGTTGGCTCTGATTGTGTCATTAAACAACACTGGTTCTTGACTCACGAGACCCATCTGTTGCCTTAACCACCTCAACTGTAACTTTTGAATTTCAACTCCATCCAGAATTATTTGACCTGAATCAGGGTCATAAAATCTTTGTAACAATGAATGGCAGTCGATTTGCCACACCCACTTTCTCCTACTAAAGCGATTGTCTGTCAGGTGAGATAGTAATTATTAGATATAAGAAGTATAAAATAAGCCATAACGTTGGACATGAAAGTTAATTGAAAATCCTTGGCTTGCACTAGCATGGGAATTAGGGTTGGAATACCCAATAAAAAGATGACATTTGTGTCTAAGTTGGAATGTCAAGATGACCATATGAGTAAAAAAAACGAAAAAGAATCAACAAACTAAGCAGCGCACATAGAGCCAATACTCTCTCTTTGTATTCCTTGTGTTGACAACCACTTACTCTAAAAGCTTAAGCCGATAGAGAACTGTGTAACAATGTATATCAAGGTTAAAACACCTTGATACTTATGGACCCCTACAATCTACATTGTATTATACTATGTAGATGCCCCAGTGCAGTCTTTTTGATGATCAAAGTTCTCTTTCTTTTTTCCCACTTATCAGTTTGTGTAATTTACATGAGAAAGGAGAAAAGAAAAAGTTCATTATTTTCTTTGGCAGAGAGAGTTGATGACAACACGTACCATAGTTAACAAGAAACTCTTTTCCCTGCAAACATACCAACGCTTCTCATGTATTGTTTCATGTGCATTTTCTTTCAAAACACCTTCATAAATAGTATTACAAAAATTGGAATTGTGGTTTTAGTTTCACATTTGCTTCTCATTTAGGCAACTTTGGGCTCAGTTGTATGTGGAAGGGTTCTCATCTATGAATCTTTAGTTTTGTTCAAGTGTAGAAAGTGCTTATAAGGAGGAAACAAGTAGACCTTAGTTTTCTAAGGATTTAAACCTATCATATCTTTGATGATCATACCAAGGATTAGTCATCTTTAGTATAATAACAAAATATGTATTGATATATGACCCTTGATAAATGCAAGACTACAGATTGATTTGTCATCAGTTACCTTGCCAGATTGGACAAATAGGCAGAGATCTTGAAAAATCTCAACATCTGGTCTCGTGGGATATTTGAAACTGACATGGAGAAACTCAATGTTTCCCTTCACATCTTCTAAGGTAATTCCAGAATCGTCGCTCGGGTCAATTCTTGACTTACGATCAAGAATTCCAAATATGGAGGCAGTAGATGTCTTCGCTTTGGCTGCATCAGGTGCGAAGGAGCTCGACTGAGAAACTGCAATTGCTATGAAAGTGAGAGCAAAGAAAACCTGAAAATCAGACCAAAGGCAATAAATTCTCTGTAAATAGGCCCAAAAACCAACGTACAATATCGGGTTAGTCGTGTTATAGAATTAAAAACCTATCCTAATCCTCCTATTCATTCCAGTATGTGATACTTATTCTCAAGGAGTTCTAGTGCCTGCATTTTTTTTTATTGCATCCAGAGCAAAGATTTTTAGGCAATGAGATATGTGCTCCAATTACCATGATGTCTCCCTTTCTTTTTTCCATTTTCACTGTGTTTCTAGTTTGGAATTTGAAAGAATGTTTGGCTAGCTATCGAAACATGGAAACAGCTCGTTTAATGTTTGAGAGTTAATTGCTATTTAATAATGAGAAAAAAGGATGACGATGAGGCTGATGTTCTGATTTGGAAGGTTAACTAGTATCTGGTTGACATGTTTGATGGGATAAGTCTATGATCAACAACAATAACAGAAACATTAAAACCCATTAGATTAATTAATAGTTGACTTACACGGAAAACCTCAGTGAATGTCGTCTTCCCATTCTCAACAAGGCGGGCCCCTGCATAGAAACTGGCTGCATAGACACAGAAAAAGGAGAAAAAGGAGAATCCAAAACCAATCCCACTTACTATGCCTTGCCTTACCCCCGCCTTCAAAGGCCCTTCACATTTCTTTTTGTACAGTTCCATGACCTTATCTTCAGCACAGAACGAAGCAACTGTTCTTATACTCCCCACTGCATCATTAGCGACTTGACTTGCTTCCTCATACATCATCTGCAATCATTTTCAAATTTCACTCATCAACATAAAGTCATAAGCATGACATTCTTTTTTCTTTTTTTTTTTGGTTAAATGTTGGGTCATGAATGGTTGGAAGACAACCAACCTTTCACATGAGAAACCAGCTTTTTCCTCTGAAGAATATTATGTTTTTCTTTCCTGGGTTTTGCAGCTAGTGAATATATTCCATTTATTTATGAGATATATTTCCACGCTATATTTCATGTTCAATTAATAGTATTGAAATTTTGCAATTGGTTTTTGTATACTAGAAAAATTAGCTATACAAGTTAGTGATATAGAAAAATGCATTAGTTAGATATATTTTTTTCTTTTTTTAGAAAGCTAATACATTTTAAAGAAATAAAAAAGGCCCTGCTTAAAACCCAATGTTGGTATATCTCATAAAGTTTTAAGCTTATCATTACAATATGATCTTAGTTTGCTTGGAAATATAAGTATATAAGTATTCATTCCATATGTAACGATTTTTCATGAGTGAAGATTGAAGAATCAAACCTTCGCATCTGCACTAAATCCTCGCACAAACTTTAATTGGACCCTTCCTATAAAGCCTATCAGGGGAACCATCGCCAAGATTAGGAAAGCCAATTGCCAGCATGCTTTAAAAGCAATTGCCAAACCAGCTACTAGTGATGCAGTGTTCTGAGCAAGCAATGCAAGTGAATCTCCTACCAGACTGCGGACTGTTGCTGCATCTGCTGACAGCCTCGCACCAATGGCTCCACTTGAGTTTTCAGCATTATCGAACCACCCAATTTCCATGTTCACGACTTTTTCAAATGACATCATTCGAATTCTCCTTATCAATCGGCAGCCTGCCACATCAAAGAAGTATGCCTGTGCGGGCGAAACTATTAATGCTACCAATCCTATGGTAACATATATCAATGACCAGAACCTAGAGTCTTTCTGGAGCTTTGATGGTGACTCATAGAATGTTTTAATTACGCTAGAAATAAATATACTAAAAATGGGCATTATCACTCCGTTGATGGATGCAGCAATGGTGCCAAGTAGTAGGACTGGAATCTCTGGCTTGTTAAGATATGCAAGGCGGCGGAGCGGGACTTTTGGTTGGTTTTGTGGTTGTGGTGGGGCGTGAGTGTCCAGTGGTGGGACTTCTTGGACGTGTAGTCCTGAATGTACGCCAAATGAGGCTGAAAATGAGTGCCGGCTACTATTTCCAGCACTACCAGATGAGCCCTGGCTTATTGACTTGTGTAAAGATAACTGTCGGCTCGATTGCCTGCCAGAATCCATTGAAATAGCTAGTTTTTCTGGATCTGCTGTAGTTAAATCTGATTCTTTTTTCATTTCTTGAAAGTGTATAAGTTGACAGTATGCTCCATTTGGAATCTTCACTAGCTCTGAATGAGAACCTAATCAATCAAACACCAGGAAAGTCAGGAGAAGTAGTTATGGAAATTAATAAAAAAGTTCTATGAATGTTTTTGTCAATCATACATGTGGGTTGAATGTTCTTGTGATTCAAATGAGGACAATATCCCCATAAAGTGCTAAATTGTTGGTGATTTATATGTTTCACTTTAGTTCAACTTGTAACTTTTTCTTTATTTAGAACAATGTTGATATTAGTGAACCTAAAATGAAAAACAAGTTATTTGCACATTTTGCGTGATGGCCATATTTCTTTGGGAAGTCCGTGATGACTCCATATTTCTATTGATAAAAAAAAATCTCCACAGCCAAGATACGACTAGTTGCATCTCTTACCCTTTTCAACAATTGAACCTCGATGAATAACTGCGATCATATCAGCATTTCTCACCGTGCTCAAGCGGTGGGCAACAATAACGGTGGTTCGGTCGACCATGATCCTGTCTAATGCCTCTTGTACAATTCGTTCAGATTCTGCATCTAGTGCACTAGTGGCTTCATCTAGAAGTAGAATTCGTGGATCTTTTAGAATTGCTCTAGCTATAGCTATTCTCTGTTTCTGCCCCCCGGACATCTGAATTCCATGCTCGCCAACCATGGTTTCAAGCCCCTGAATACATATAATAAACAACACAGAAACAGGTAACTGAGAACTAGCCATGTTAAAGTTCTAGTCATTGTCTACATAAGTAGGAATCTTTCTTTCATCAGGGAACATTTTGCCTAATACAATGACCTGACTATGCTTTATTCAAGTTTATTTTTCTGTCCGTTTTCTTTTGGAAAATTAGAGCGAGCTTTTCAAGATCTTTTGGGTACATTTGAATGTAATCCAAATTCCAAATTAAGAGATGAATTTTTGGGTAGTAAAAATTGTGGATTATCTGCAGCATGATTTTCTGGATGGTGAGAATGTTGCGACAAGACTAATGATCCTGGGATGAGGTTAAATCACGAATCACGATTTCGTTGTTTCTTTCTTAGAAGAACAGATAATTTAACCTGCAGATTTTAAATTTATAGTCATTCTCAGTATCCAGAATCCAGATGAATCTATTATGTTGAGAATTGAGATTCACCTTGCATACTAGTGAAATGCCTCAAGGTTTGGCAACTATTTTGCTATACCTCGTGTACCAGGATAAAATCCAAGACAACTAAGCAGTAGTTGCCCGCTGAACCATATTTGAGCCTCCAAAGGCCACACATGCCAACAAAGATAACCAGATGTGTTCTGAGGTAGAATGGAAAATGAGATCTGCATTGGGTTGTTACTATTTTCTTCCTTCTCCACAATCAATACATTCTGGATGTTCTAGTCCTGCTGCAAACACAGTGGACGTTGGTCTGAGCAGAAAAGCATCCCCACTTTCCTGTTAGGAAAAATGTTTGGAAACAACAAACACCTTTTCCCCCCTTGAGTGAACCTGTGAGGAACAATTGAACACAAGCAATGGAAGAATATGCAAACCACAAATAAAGAATCACCAATCAACCACAAACAACCCAAAACAATTTTTACGTAGGAAAACTCCCTCAAAGAGAAGGATAAAAACCACGGGACATTTCTCGGAGTCCACCCAAATCTTCACTATAATGTTTAGGTACAAAACCTAACACTAGCAAGGTACAAAACCTCCTCAACTCCAACAACAATGGAATCCACAAAATGTAAGTGAAGATAAAGCAAATGACAAATGACAACAAGAGAGAAATGGGAAGATCTCACCCAAAAACGTCCTCTGAAATGGACACAGAAACCTGATGTAGAGATCTCCAAATGACAGATCAACCGTTCAGAATGTAGAGCAATGAGTCACGAACCTGCTGACAAAAAATCAGCTCAATCGGACCACGGATCGACCTCCGATCGTCGGTTTGAAAAATACTGCGCAGAGCCTCTTTTTATGGACGAGTTTCTGCACTCTCTCTCTGTTTTGGTGTCTCTTGCATTCTGCTAAAGATTAGGGCTTCAAAAGGGTTATGTGCTGAGATTTTGAAGGACCATATTGCCCCTCTAGAAACACATAAACTTCAAAATAAGCCCTTATTGGGCTGGACCTAGTCCCAACAAATCTCCCCCTCCAGCCCAATGAGGGAGATTCCAACACTAACTCCTCAAGTGGAATCCATGCCGGCCTGATGCCGACAAAACTCAAACTTCTCTCTCGGAAGTGCCTTTGTCATCATATCTGAACCATTATCTTCGGTGTGTATTTTCTCGAGTTCCAACTCTTTGGCCTCTAATGTGTCTCGTATTCAATGATACCTCACATCGATGTGTTTCGATCTCGCGCATGAAAAGTGGAGTTCTTCGCAAGGTGTATAGCACTTTGGCTATCACAAAATAACACATACTTTTCTTGAGTGAGACCAAGGTCCTTCGTGAACCCTTTCATCCAAAGCAACTCCTTGCATGCTTCGGTTGCTGCAATGAATTCAGCCTCTGTTGTAGATAAGGCAACACATTTCTGCAATCTTGACTGCCAAGCCACAGCTCCCCCTGCAAAATTAATCATATAACCTGAAGTAGATTTCCTCGTATCAACATCCCCTGCCATGTCTGAATCAGTATACCCAACAACAATTGGCTTCTCACTTCCAAATGAAAGTTTCACACTAGAAGTGCCTCGGAGATATCTTAAGATCCACTTCACTGCATTCCAATGCTCTCTACCTGGATTTGAAGTAAACCGACTAACTATTCCAACAGCATGAGCTATGTCTGGCCTTGTGCAAACCATTGCATACATCAAACTACCCACAGCTGATGCATAAGGCACTCTTTTCATGTCTTCCTTCTCTTTCTTACTTGATGGACGTTGTTTCTTACTAAGCTTAAACTGTGTAGCAAGAGGGGTGCTTACCACTTTAGCTTTATCCATATTGAACCTTTGAAGCACTTTCTCTATGTACTTCTCTTGTGACAACCATAACCTCTTGGCCTTTCTGTCGCGACTGATCTTCATACCAAGGATTTGCTTAGCCGGCCCCAAGTCTTTCATTGAAAAAGACTTGCTCAAATCTTGCTTTAACTTCTCAATCCTCGAAGCATTCTGACCAACTATAAGCATGTCATCCACATAAAGCAGTAAAATGATAAAGTCATCTTCGGAGAACTTCTTCATAAAAACACAATGATCGTAAGTGGTCTTCTTATAGGCTTGCTCCCCCATAAAAGACTCAAACTTTCTATACCATTGTCTCGGTGCTTGCTTCAAACCATATAGGCTTTTCTTTAGCTTACAAACATAGTTCTCTTTACCTTCCACTTTGAAACCCTCTGGCTGCTCCATGTATATATCTTCCTCCAAATCACCATGAAGGAAAGCAGTCTTGACATCCATTTGCTCAACCTCAAGATCAAGACTAGCTGCCAGTCCCAAAACAACTCGGATTGAGGACATTTTCACAACGGGTGAGAAGATATCGTCATAGTCAATTCCCTTTTTCTGACTATAACCCTTAACAACCAATCTAGCTTTGTATCGAGGAAGTGAAGTATTCTCATCATGCTTCAATCTATAAACCCATCGATTCTTCAAAGCTCTCTTACTCTTAGGCAATGTCACTAACTCAAAGGTGTGATTGTCATGCAATGACTTTAGCTCATCTTCCATTGCATCAACCCATTGATTCTTGTTCACATCCTCCATTGCTTCTTCAAACCTTTCAGGCTCACCTGCATCAGTCAGTAGCACATACTCATTAGGAGAGTATCTAGTGGATGGATGGCGGTCTCTGATAGACCTTCTTAAAGTGGTAGCTGGTGGAACGGTAGGTGCATGTTGCTGAACATCAACAACATCACCATCCTGAGCATCACTATCATCTATACCCTGCTGGTCATTCTGAGTTTGATCCTGAATCTGATCATGAACATCATACCGAGTACCGTCATAAATCTGATCATGCAACTGTTTCTGCAACTCGGTGGATGGGACCGAGTCAACCTCAATCGGTATATCAAAATCTTGAGAAATTGTCTTCTCTGCCTTCTCAATATCCATTATGGTCTGATTTTCAACAAATACTACATCTCTACTTCTCACAATTTTCTTCTCAATTGGATCATAAAGTCTGTAGCCTAACTCATCAGAACCATAGCCAAGAAAAATGCATTCTCGCGTCTTCGCATCTAACTTGGACCTCTCATCCCTTGGAACATGAACAAAAGCTTTGCAACCAAATACTCTTAAATGGTCATAGGAGATATCCTTGCCAAACCAAACTCTGTCCGGCACATCACCATCCAAAGCAACAATGGGAGATAAATTAATAACATGTGCCACTGTATTCAAAGCCTCGCCCCAAAAAGATTTAGGCAATTTGGCATCTGAAATCAAGCACCTTACTCTCTCAACCAATGTTCTGTTCATTCTTTCTGCCACACCATTCAACTGAGGTGTTTTAGGAGGTGTCTTTTGATGTCGAATACCATGTTGTCTGCAGTACTCATCAAATGGTCCGATGTACTCACCACCGTTATCTGATCGGATGCATTTCAACTTCTTTCCTGTCTGTCTCTCTACTGAAGCTTGAAATAGCTTGAATACATCTAACACTTGGTCCTTCGCCTTCAAGAAATAAACCCAAAGTTTTCTTGAATGGTCATCAATGAAGGTCACAAAATAAGCTGCACCACCAAGTGTTAGAGGTTTTATTGGACCGCAAACATTTGAATGTACCAATTCCAATAAACCTGATTTTTTAGAAGGAGGGCGACTTTTGAATGAAACTCTCCTCTGTTTTTCTGCCAAATAATGCACACACTTCTCAAGCTTTGCACTCTTCACTCCAGAGAGTAAATTCTTCTTAGCTAATAAGCCCATGCCTTTCTCACTCATGTGACTAAGTCGCTTGTGCCATAACTCAGATGCATTCTCATCTTCCACAGCATTACAAATACCCTTGAAAATCTTGGCCTGCATCAAATACAAAGAAGAATCCTTCTTTCCTCTAGCCACAACTAATGAGCCTTTGGTGAGCTTCCACTGTCCATTATCAAAGGTATTGCAAAACCCTTCATCATCAAGCTTCCCAGTCGAAATCAAATTCAGACGAATATCCGGTACATGTCTGACATCTCTGAGAACAAGCTTTGTTCCATTACTGACCACCAAGCACACATCTCCCACACCTACAACTTTGGCCAAGCCATCATTGCCCATCTTCAAAGTGCCAAAGTTTCCTGGCGTGTAGGAAGTAAAGAACTCCTTCTTTGAGGTGACATGAAGCGAAGCTCCACTATCAATAACCCAACTTGTCTCATTACAAGCAAAATTCACATTATTGTCATAACAAACAATGACAAGTTCTTCAGTGACAGCGGCAACCCGATCATCTTGATCATGATCCTTCTTTTCATTGTTGTCACTACCATTTTTCTTTTCTCTTTTCAGCTTGAAGCAATTTTTCTTAATATGACCCATCTTGCCACAATGGTGGCACTCAACATTCTTTTGCCATGACCTTGACTTGCTTCGGCTCTTGCTTTTACCTTTCGGACCTCTACTCTGACTTCTCCCCCTATTCTCGGTAATTAAAGCTTCACAATGGGATGTAGAACCTTGAGATTTTCTTCTCATCTCCTCATTCAAAACACCACTCTTAGCAAGTTCCATGGTGACAATACCATCAGGGGCAGAGTTACTTAATGACATACGAAATGTCTCCCAAGAATCCGGTAGAGTACCAAGTAACCAAAGTCCTTGTAACTCATCTTCAAATTTAACATTCATGGCTGAAAGTTGATCTATCACTCCTTGAAACTCATTCAAATGATCCGACATAGATTGACCATCTTTATATTTCAAGCTCATAAATTGTTTTATCAAATACATTTTGTTGTTGCCGGTTTTCCTTGCATACAATGACTCAAGCTTATTCCATAGAGTCCTAGCATGTGATTCTTTACTAATGTGATTCAAAACATTATCATCCACAAATTGGCGAATGAACCCACACACCACTTTATGCTCAAGAGCCCAATCGACATCGGTCATGTTGTCGGGTTTGTTTTCACCGAACACCGGTAGATGCCAACGCTTCACATACAGAAGGTCTTCCATCTTACCCTTCCAAACATGATAATTTCTTCCATTTAAACTAACCATTCTGCACTCTGTAGATACATCGTCTCCTCCTGTCCTGCCAAAATGATTTCCAGTCCCCGAGCTTGTCAGAGCCAGGTCCATATTCTACCGGGTTGTTGGTTGGAAGTTTCCTCCTGCCTGGAAGGCTTCTTGTTGAAGGTGGCTCAGGTGTTGTTGCAACAAGCTGGTCATGTGATGAATCCTGAAACCAATTGCAGGTGGTATTTCTGGTGGGTTGGTCGGTGGGGTGGGGAGGGAAGTGGAAATGAGAGCTTGCATAGGAGTCCAGAGGGCCCCTGTCATTGGGCATTTCCAAGCAAGGAGCCATTGCCAATTGGAGAAGGGGTCGATGAGGAGATTGGCTGGCAAAGGGTTGTTTAGGGTTAAGGTGGAGAGGGTGTTCAACGACAGGGGTTGAGGTGAAGTGAAGGTCGTCAGAAGGTTAGGGCTGGGGGGGCATGAGCGGAGTGAGGTCTGGGTAAAATGGAGTAAAGGTTGGAGGGATCAGAGGTCCCTACAGGGGATGGAATGCCGGTCCGGTCCAGGACAGTGATTGGGGTAGAGGGCTGGGTATGGGATAGAGGCCTTGGTGTACCAGTGGCGGGTGAGGGAGCTGAGTGGGTGGTGGTAGTGGTCGTAGAGGGTATGGTTGGATGGGCCGGAGTCTCCTGGGGCTGGGTTGCATCTTGGTAAGTGGAAGTGGATGGAGGCAAGGCTTTTGGAGTGGATAGATTAGCGTAAGGGGACGTATTTGGATAGAAATGTCTGGTAGGCCTATATGCAAGTAGGTGTTGTTTGCCAGGGTCCTGCCGAATGGTTGAACGGACCTGTATCGAATGAATGCTGGATCTGTGGGCAATATTTGGAGTGGGATCTTCGTCTTGGATCTGATTGGGTGGATTGGGTGGTTTGGAATTGATAATAGCTTGGGAGGCAGTATCTTGGTTACACATGGTGTTCTGTTTGGGCTCGTACTGGGTTAAACACTTTGTTTGATGATAGGAAACTTTTGAATGTCCTTCTAAATGATTGTAAGCTGCCATTTCCTGCCTTGAGCCTGCCGCTATATCTGAATCACCCCTTGCATGGCTTTTTCCTTGGATATGGTGTGCCAAGGTGTGGCCACGTGGGTCCTTGCTTGCTCCACTTGGTAAGTGTTGCGGGGTTGGGTGATGCAGTACTATCATGGGGCCCATCTTAATCCCCGACGTCACAAGATGGCGACCGTGGCTAGACGTTGGATGCCGGCCTCCTCTCTGGTGTCTCACCTCCTGCCATTCCTCATCTGAAGAGTCTTCCATAATATCCACGGGTGGGTGGGGACCCTTCCCCTAAAGGGCTAGGGGGGCCTTCCCTTACTCCGGTGGCCTTGGATCCTTTTGTGGTGGGGGTGCGTAGTCACAAAAGATGCATGGTGGGACCTTTAGCTAGAGTTTCTTACATTTTTGGCACTCCAGTGGTGGGTTCTCATGACTACCTGGAGTCAGTGCCAACTTTGAGGATAACCTCTCGGGTTGATCCTTTCTGCATGTTGATTTCAACTAGAACTGTAAGGTCTCATGCCTTTATTAGAGGGGCTTAGTCACTAATCACTAGAATTTAGGGTGCTTAATTGGGTTTAGTGGCCTAAGCACTAGGATTAGTGGTGTGTGGTGCATTAGGTAGTTGGTCATGCATGTCATACTTACTTGGACCCACCTTGGCCCTGTGGCCCAAGGCACATTCATTATGAGCCCATACCCATTTGCCAAGGACTTTCTTGTAAACTTCCTAACAACTTGGCCTTATGTGCAAAATTCCTAAAAGAAAACCCCCTTTTAAACCCGAAGGCCCCATTTTCCCCATTTCATTTCATTCATTCTTTTCTCTACAACCTCTCTACTCCTTCTCCCCCATTTCTCCACCAACCAAGCTAGGGCTTCCAAGAGTTTCCAATGCTTTCCCCAAGGATCAAGAGTCTCCCCATCATCTCCTTCATCTTCCTCCTTTCTCATTCTCATCAATAGGTAAGCAAACCCTCTCTTCAAACTCATGTAGTTTGCTTCTTTCAACACTAGGAGCATGCATTGGTGATTTAGTGGGCTTTCCCTTTCATTTTGGCATGTAAGAAGTGGGTTCTTTGCTTGGTTTGAAGTGGGAGGTGTGGAGAGCAAGATTTGAGGTAACCCTAGGCTCTAAGAAAGGGGTTTTTGCTCATCTAAGCCAAAGGCAAGTATATGGACATGATTAATGGTGTAGGCATGTTTATTTGGTTGGTTCTAATGCTTTAAATGTGCTAACCTTCTCTATCATGTGCATTTGTGATATTTGGGTTGGTCGCTGTGAGCTTAAAATGCATTAATGGTGGATAGTTATATAAAACAAAATTGATGAAAATGTTTGATTTATGCCATTGTAGTTATACTCCTCTTTTGTTAAGCTTCATTAACTAACTCATTAGTTTATTACTAGTTGATAGATATGTAGTTGCATAGGTTTGGATTTCATTTCGTCATTATCATTGTAAGATCCCGACCCCAATCCTTTTGTTTAGCATTGTTTTAATCGTGGTTTAACTTGTTAAGTGAGATTTGATTTAATTTGACCGCGTATTTGAGTTTGACCGGATTTTTCCTTGCCTTGGAGATTTTGTAGACCGTTGACTTTAGTTTGACCCGGTCCTTAGGATTTGTATTTTTATGGGAAATTACTTTTCATTTCTAAAAATTCGGGATTTGGTGTATTTCAACTTGTTTTATGAAGTTTAACAACTTTCATGTTTTGATCATTTTGATTTGATACTCAGAAATCACGTTTTTCGAGGAAAAAGGGCAAAAATGGCATTTTCACTAAATCTGTCCATGAATTTCGAAAATTTCAGAAATTGGGGAAAATACACTTTTTGGAAAGTAGATATTTCGCCGATCGTTTTTGTCTTCTTCGTCGTTTTCGTTCGGGGCCCGCGAGTACCGTTTTTAGGCTTGTGAAGTTCGGGGCCCACATTGGCTTGTCTCTTAAGAAGAGAGCTTTTCTCTCTTCTTCTTCATTCGATTCCAGCAATTTCTTTGGCAAGGGCTTTTTCTTCTCCTCCCTTCTCACTCTCTCTCATCTGGAACTCTCACTTGGTGAGGTTTGCTTGGAGGATTGATCTCCCCAATCTCTTCCTCCCTCTTCAAGCTTCCTAGGGATACCTTTCTTGAGGAGTTTGAGCTAGGAGAAGCCCTCCATTCAAGCTTTTCTTCTTTGTTAGGGTCCCTCAAGGTGAGCAATAGTTTTCCCAACCCAAGATCTTTGCTTTCCTCTCCATTTGGAGCATTTTAATCCTATTTGCTAAGGTTTTCTTTGAGGTTTCACAAATGTTGATGTTTTAGGGTTTCTTGGGAAATTTTGGGGTTTTTGTAGATTTGGAGCTTGAAGCTCTAAGGATTTGTTTTAGGAGTGATTTTGAGCTCATCTTGGCTAAAGGCAAGTATATTTCAACAATTATATGATGCTTTCTCACATTGGTTCTATTTCTTGATTTCTTTCTTTTTTTTATGTTAACCTTCTTTAGTTATGGTTTGCTTTGATTTAATAAACCATCTTAATGGTTATCTTCATTTATGTTATTGCTCTACTTTGCATTGGAAGTTTGTTCTCCTTATGGTTTCTTAAAAGAGTTTGTTTCATTGTTCAAATGGTGTTCAAAGGAATGGATTCTTTTAAAAAGTGTGGAGTTTATGTTAATTAGATGGTTATGGGTGATGGTT
The DNA here is from genome assembly GCA_012931725.1 of Litsea cubeba. Classification (NCBI taxonomy): domain Eukaryota; kingdom Viridiplantae; phylum Streptophyta; class Magnoliopsida; order Laurales; family Lauraceae; genus Litsea; species Litsea cubeba. The sequence continues at coordinate 14,367 of WHSA01000480.1, forward strand.
TAATGATTTGTGGAGGTTGAGAAGAGGCCCAAGAAGTTGTGGAAGTGTGCATGGAAGAAAGGATTGCAAGAGGATTGAAAATGATCAAGAAAGAAGAAGAGAAACACAAAAAAAAAATGGAAGTCTGCACTCTCGGGCTGGACTGGGCAGGCCCAGTCCGCTCGAGCGACCCAGTGGGTCGCTCGAGCGGACCAGGCACTGTCTGGGTCCGCTCGAGCGACCCACTGGGCCGCTCGAGCGACCCAGCTACTGTCTGGGTCCGCTCGAGCGAGCCCAGCTCAGTCTGGGCTCGAGTCTGGACCTGATTAATGGACTGTTTAAGGGCTGTTTGAGGGCCCAATTGAAGATCTGATGAGCCCATTTTCTAGGGGTCTGTTGGGCCTGTTTTAAGGCCAATTCTTGGGCTGCCTTTGGGTCTTATTGTTGGGCTGTGTATGTCATGAATTGTGGGCTCTGTTAAGGACTGTTTGGGCTTGTTTCCCATGGACTGTTGGGCTTGAATAAGGCCAGCTGTGGGCCTGATTACAAGGGGATTTAAACCCACTTCTAATGAAGACTTATTCTATATAATTTCAAGCCCACCTCGGGTCTATATCCAAGCTCAATTCAGCATTAAACTTTCCCCTATAAGTGAAGCCCATTCACCCCTTTCAAGCCTAGAATTCATAATGAGATGAGTCTTGGACTATGACCAATACCACTTAGGAAACCCTTGAGTCTGAATGTGCACTTAATCCCTTGTGATTGTCAACGATCTTCAGTGGCACCAAATCGCTTTCTTTAATGACAATAAGGGGATTAAATGTATATCGAGACTACCCGCTTAGTCGACCGACCCATCATTCATTCTTTTGTATAAAAAGACTTTTGGTTTTGGTTCTTCCCCTATGCTTTCATGTTTTGGAATGGGTTACCCCCGTATTTTAGAAATGATGATACTACTCATTTGTTTTGCTTGGCTTTGACCATATGCATTTGTTTGGAGTAGTTTTCTATCAACTTTGGAAATGTATCTTATAAATGGAATTGCATTTCTTCGAGGTTTCGGATTTTCACTAAAATGGCACCACTAGGCTTAGGTCACCTTGTCGGACTGATCATCCGGCTTGGGGTCTTTATTTTGTTTGCCAGCTGCAGTTTGGATTCCGTTTGTACCGACCATGGCAACGGTAATTACCCGTCCCCACGTTTAGTGGCTACGGTTCTGTTTGATAACGACTATGTCGTTCCGTCCCACGTTTAGTGGCTTCGGTTTGTTTGCTCCGGTTACTTCGGTAACAGGAGAATATAGCTTTATGTGGGTCGCCATTGTTTTTATGCATTGATATTCATCTCATGGCATTTATTTATGTTACTCATCATGATATTAGATTTGCAAACCATCGAGATGTTTATTCTATCTTTACTTCGACCTTGGTATTAACCGTGATTTCATCGTAGCTCTTTCTTATCATGCTTTGTTCTACTTTCATCCTATTATTGTTGTAATTGCTTGCCAGACCGTCGTGTCTGACTCTCTTTTGTTTGGTGCCAGTTTCTTCTCTTTTTGTTTCTAGGTGTTTGATCAGAGGAGGCGGTGGGACCGCCAGTCTGACGTGAGAGGCTGCCCATTGATATCATCTAGATGTCAAGCCGGGCAACGGAGTTCGTAAAATTACTTGGGGTAGTATTCTGTCTAGTTGGATTTTTGTATGGCTTTGTAGCCTTTTTCCTTGGGTTTGTAATTAAGACATTTGTTAATTGTAAATTGATCATATGGGAATTAATTAGTCTTGTTACTACCAGCTCAGTGTGCTCTGATTTATGACTTGTGCCAGTCTGTTTATGATGGCTTTATGACATTGGTTGCGTACGACACGGAACCCGATGGCCACGGATTCCGAGTCGTAACACCTTGGTTAGCTTCCGCGAAAAATACACTCTGATTATGTTGGGATGTGATTATCCTCATTCACGCGGATCTTGGGAACTATACAAAAAGTTTCAAATTATTCCAAAATTTCGCACCCCGAGATCGGTTCGCTGCAGGTCCCGGTTTCGGGGCGTGACAGGTTTGGTATCAGAGCTGGTTAGTTTCTAGGAAATAAAATACTCTAGAGACATTAAGACGTGTGGTGAGGACTCGTTAGATTGTGTCGATTTGTTTTCCCGTGTCTTTGTTTCGTTGGATTTGAGTCGGCTTTTCTTTCAGTTCGGGAGATTTTGCTTGTCTTTTCTTTTAGTTCGTGTTGTTAGGAGATTTGGACGGCCAAATTTCCTCCTTAGTGGTGGAGAATTTAAAATCTCCATACTCTTGTCTAGTGTCTTTTGTCTGTATTTGTGTCGGAGACTGAGAACCTCGTGAACTTAGTATGTTGTTTTCGGAGAACATCGGCAGACTTTCAGCCTTCAGCATCTCCGTCGTGGTTATGAGAGAAGACATGTGCGTTTGCCCGCCAGAGTTGGACTTGAGCATTATTCGAAGACCCCCTTTCAGCTAGTTGGAGATCGTCATGCGGCGTACCAAGGTGAGTAAATATAGATTATTGGGTGAACTCAGACTAACTTTCCAAGATGAAGGACCGTAGAAGGCACATTAGTTGGCAATTTTTATGCAGGGAGAAGTGACCTTAGTTAGTAAGATTTGGAGTGGTGCAAGAAACTCAGGGATTTCCCCGGATTCGACGAGCGTGGTTATGGCTTTGGTTGGGAATTTTGGTGACTTGCAGTGTAGCCAGTGTAGTTGGTTCAGCAGGAATACCAAGTGGATGGTTCGTTGGGGTCAAGATAATCTTTGGCGGTAGAAGAAACTTTGTGGATTTCACCGACTTTTAAGGTATTGGATTGGGCAATGTGCAGATGCAAGGGAGTACCTCAGTAATTTGGATGACCATTTCTTATTTAAGAATGATTTTCGTGATGTTTTCATCGTTGTTATAATTTTTCAATTAATATCTATGATTTATCCTTGTAGTGTTTAAAAAAAATGGATTTAGGTTTCTTCTTTAAGGCTTATTTTGAAATAAATTATATTATTATACTCTTTTCATAAGTCACATGAGTTCGTTTTCGTAAGGATTTGTGTTTCGAATTTTTGTTTAATCTTCATAAGATATTATCTTATAATGACCTTAGAATTTCGCTCTTGTTTAGTTTTCTTAAATGTTGACACTTACATTTCAAAACCTTAAAGATTTCAAAACTTTGTATGTGTTTGGCTGGAAATGGATTTTAACAAAGTTTAATGTATAGTCATACCATATGAATTTGATTTATTTTTGAGATCTTGATTTAAAATTGTTGAGCATTTCAATGAATTGTTGGGTCATGAAGATGTGGATTTCAAAACGAATAATGTTGTTTCATATTCAAACTTTGATAAAACTTTATTTATTAAGCTTTATTTTCAATTTGAAAAGTGTAACTTCTACTATGTTTTAGAATGAGGAGATTTAACTAAGTAATTATTTCAGTTCCTATGTCTAAAAATTTTAAGATTTGTTTTGCATTGATTGGAGTGAGTGGCATTAGCCTATGGTTGGAGCTTGGAAGTGTACGGAATTGAGGAGTTGATGGACGTCAAGATGTGTACTAGTTCAGTGGGAGGTAAAGTTGGATCTACGAGAGAATCACCATCGTCCAAGAATTGGATTGTAAGTTTCAGCTCTTCTGGGATTGACATCAGATTAGTGGATGTGTTTTATTGATGACACGGTATCAGGTAAGAGATCAAGAGCAGCAAGTAGATAGGGTCAGATGTGGGCAAGATTTCAGAGTGCATCACAGAAAGGTTAAAAATTTGGAGTTGTGATTTCAGAATGAAGACGGAATGACGATGTTCTTGGAAGCCAGAGTCTGAATGGTGCAGTGTAAGTAGGTATATGGAATTCCAGAATTTTGGGGTGAAGATTTTTCAGTGAAAACATGTCTACGATCACACCTTCATACAAGCGTCAAGAGCACCATATACAGTTTCGAAGGACTTAAGGCACAGAATTCCAAGTGATAGAAAGAGATAGAATTCACAGTTTCTTGAACCAACAGTGACTGACAAGGTGAGTAAAAGAAATGATTCAGTGCAGGAACGACAGGTGACACCAAGGGTACTTCGGAGAATTGTTGAATTCTAGTTTGGGGCAGAAAAGTATGTTTTCAAGCAGATGTGTAGAATAGTGTGAAGCCTTCAACCGAATCAGAATGTGGTAGACTGTGCATCTCACCGTCAGCTGTGTTAAGAGGAGGTCTCTCAGTTGCCGAGGTCTAGCATAGGGTGTCAGTGTTTTCGTTTGTCTTTTGGGTTTTTAGTTTTGATTTGGTTTAAGCCATTTGGAGGACCAAATGGATTCTAAGGGGGGGAGGATGTAAGATCCCGACCCCAATCCTTTTGTTTAGCATTGTTTTAATCGTGGTTTAACTTGTTAAGTGAGATTTGATTTAATTTGACCGCGTATTTGAGTTTGACCGGATTTTTCCTTGCCTTGGAGATTTTGTAGACCGTTGACTTTAGTTTGACCCGGTCCTTAGGATTTGTATTTTTATGGGAAATTACTTTTCATTTCTAAAAATTCGGGATTTGGTGTATTTCAACTTGTTTTATGAAGTTTAACAACTTTCATGTTTTGATCATTTTGATTTGATACTCAGAAATCACGTTTTTCGAGGAAAAAGGGCAAAAATGGCATTTTCACTAAATCTGTCCATGAATTTCGAAAATTTCAGAAATTGGGGAAAATACACTTTTTGGAAAGTAGATATTTCGCCGATCGTTTTTGTCTTCTTCGTCGTTTTCGTTCGGGGCCCGCGAGTACCGTTTTTAGGCTTGTGAAGTTCGGGGCCCACATTGGCTTGTCTCTTAAGAAGAGAGCTTTTCTCTCTTCTTCTTCATTCGATTCCAGCAATTTCTTTGGCAAGGGCTTTTTCTTCTCCTCCCTTCTCACTCTCTCTCATCTGGAACTCTCACTTGGTGAGGTTTGCTTGGAGGATTGATCTCCCCAATCTCTTCCTCCCTCTTCAAGCTTCCTAGGGATACCTTTCTTGAGGAGTTTGAGCTAGGAGAAGCCCTCCATTCAAGCTTTTCTTCTTTGTTAGGGTCCCTCAAGGTGAGCAATAGTTTTCCCAACCCAAGATCTTTGCTTTCCTCTCCATTTGGAGCATTTTAATCCTATTTGCTAAGGTTTTCTTTGAGGTTTCACAAATGTTGATGTTTTAGGGTTTCTTGGGAAATTTTGGGGTTTTTGTAGATTTGGAGCTTGAAGCTCTAAGGAGTGGTTTTAGGAGTGATTTTGAGCTCATCTTGGCTAAAGGCAAGTATATTTCAACAATTATATGATGCTTTCTCACATTGGTTCTATTTCTTGATTTCTTTCTTTTTTTATGTTAACCTTCTTTAGTTATGGTTTGCTTTGATTTAATAAACCACCTTAATGGTTATCTTCATTTATGTTATTGCTCTACTTTGCATTGGAAGTTTGTTCTCCTTATGGTTTCTTAAAAGAGTTTGTTTCATTGTTCAAATGGTGTTCAAAGGAATGGATTCTTTTAAAAAGTGTGGAGTTTATGTTAATTAGATGGTTATGGGTGATGGTTTAATGATTTGTGGAGGTTGAGAAGAGGCCCAAGAAGTTGTGGAAGTGTGCATGGAAGAAAGGATTGCAAGAGGATTGAAAATGATCAAGAAAGAAGAAGAGAAACACAAAAAAAAAATGGAAGTCTGCACTCTCGGGCTGGACTGGGCAGGCCCAGTCCGCTCGAGCGACCCAGCTACTGTCTGGGTCCGCTCGAGCGGACCTGGGTCCGCTCGAGCGAGCCCAGCTCAGTCTGGGCTCGAGTCTGGACCTGATTAATGGACTGTTTAAGGGCTGTTTGAGGGCCCAATTGAAGATCTGATGAGCCCATTTTCTAGGGGTCTGTTGGGCCTGTTTTAAGGCCAATTCTTGGGCTGCCTTTGGGTCTTATTGTTGGGCTGTGTATGTCATGAATTGTGGGCTCTGTTAGGACTGTTTGGGCTTGTTTCCCATGGACTGTTGGGCTTGAATAAGGCCAGCTGTGGGCCTGATTACAAGGGGATTTAAACCCACTTCTAATGAAGACTTATTCTATATAATTTCAAGCCCACCTCGGGTCTATATCCAAGCTCAATTCAGCATTAAACTTTCCCCTATAAGTGAAGCCCATTCACCCCTTTCAAGCCTAGAATTCATAATGAGATGAGTCTTGGACTATGACCAATACCACTTAGGAAACCCTTGAGTCTGAATGTGCACTTAATCCCTTGTGATTGTCAACGATCTTCAGTGGCACCAAATCGCTTTCTTTAAGTGACAATAAGGGGATTAAATGTATATCGAGACTACCCGCTTAGTCGACCGACCCATCATTCATTCTTTTGTATAAAAAGACTTTTGGTTTTGGTTCTTCCCCTATGCTTTCATGTTTTGGAATGGGTTACCCCCGTATTTTAGAAATGATGATACTACTCATTTGTTTTGCTTGGCTTTGACCATATGCATTTGTTTGGAGTAGTTTTCTATCAACTTTGGAAATGTATCTTATAAATGGAATTGCATTTCTTCGAGGTTTCGGATTTTCACTAAAATGGCACCACTAGGCTTAGGTCACCTTGTCGGACTGATCATCCGGCTTGGGGTCTTTATTTTGTTTGCCAGCTGCAGTTTGGATTCCGTTTGTACCGACCATGGCAACGGTAATTACCCGTCCCCACGTTTAGTGGCTACGGTTTTGTTTGATAACGACTATGTCGTTCCGTCCCACGTTTAGTGGCTTCGGTTTGTTTGCTCCGGTTACTTCGGTAACAGGAGAATATAGCTTTATGTGGGTCGCCATTGTTTTTATGCATTGATATTCATCTCATGGCATTTATTTATGTTACTCATCATGATATTAGATTTGCAAACCATCGAGATGTTTATTCTATCTTTACTTCGACCTTGGTATTAACCGTGATTTCATCGTAGCTCTTTCTTATCATGCTTTGTTTTACTTTCATCCTATTATTGTTGTAATTGCTTGCCAGACCGTCGTGTCTGACTCTCTTTTGTTTGGTGCCAGTTTCTTCTCTTTTTGTTTCTAGGTGTTTGATCAGAGGAGGCGGTGGGACCGCCGGTCTGACGTGAGAGGCTGCCCATTGATATCATCTAGATGTCAAGCCGGGCAACGGAGTTCGTAAAATTACTTGGGGTAGTATTCTGTCTAGTTGGATTTTTGTATGGCTTTGTAGCCTTTTTCCTTGGGTTTGTAATTAAGACATTTGTTAATTGTAAATTGATCATATGGGAATTAATTAGTCTTGTTACTACCAGCTCAGTGTGCTCTGATTTATGACTTGTGCCAGTCTGTTTATGATGGCTTTATGACATTGGTTGCGTACGACACGGAACCCGATGGCCACGGATTCCGAGTCGTAACACCTTGGTTAGCTTCCGCGAAAAATACACTCTGATTATGTTGGGATGTGATTATCCTCATTCACGCGGATCTTGGGAACTATACAAAAGTTTCAAATTATTCCAAAATTTCGCACCCCGAGATCGGTTCGCTGCAGGTCCCGGTTTCGGGGCGTGACAGGTTTGGTATCAGAGCTGGTTAGTTTCTAGGAAATAAAATACTCTAGAGACATTAAGACGTGTGGTGAGGACTCGTTAGATTGTGTCGATTTGTTTTCCCGTGTCTTTGTTTCGTTGGATTTGAGTCGGCTTTTCTTTCAGTTCGGGAGATTTTGCTTGTCTTTTCTTTTAGTTCGTGTTGTTAGGAGATTTGGACGGCCAAATTTCCTCCTTAGTGGTGGAGAATTTAAAATCTCCATACTCTTGTCTAGTGTCTTTTGTCTGTATTTGTGTCGGAGACTGAGAACCTCGTGAACTTAGTATGTTGTTTTCGGAGAACATCGGCAGACTTTCAGCCTTCAGCATCTCCGTCGTGGTTATGAGAGAAGACATGTGCGTTTGCCCGCCAGAGTTGGACTTGAGCATTATTCGAAGACCCCCTTTCAGCTAGTTGGAGATCGTCATGCGGCGTACCAAGGTGAGTAAATATAGATTATTGGGTGAACTCAGACTAACTTTCCAAGATGAAGGACCGTAGAAGGCACATTAGTTGGCAATTTTTATGCAGGGAGAAGTGACCTTAGTTAGTAAGATTTGGAGTGGTGCAAGAAACTCAGGGATTTCCCCGGATTCGACGAGCGTGGTTATGGCTTTGGTTGGGAATTTTGGTGACTTGCAGTGTAGCCAGTGTAGTTGGTTCAGCAGGAATACCAAGTGGATGGTTCGTTGGGGTCAAGATAATCTTTGGCGGTAGAAGAAACTTTGTGGATTTCACCGACTTTTAAGGTATTGGATTGGGCAATGTGCAGATGCAAGGGAGTACCTCAGTAATTTGGATGACCATTTCTTATTTAAGAATGATTTTCGTGATGTTTTCATCGTTGTTATAATTTTTCAATTAATATCTATGATTTATCCTTGTAGTGTTTAAAAAAAAATGGATTTAGGTTTCTTCTTTAAGGCTTATTTTGAAATAAATTATATTATTATACTCTTTTCATAAGTCACATGAGTTCGTTTTCGTAAGGATTTGTGTTTCGAATTTTTGTTTAATCTTCATAAGATATTATCTTATAATGACCTTAGAATTTCGCTCTTGTTTAGTTTTCTTAAATGTTGACACTTACATTTCAAAACCTTAAAGATTTCAAAACTTTGTATGTGTTTGGCTGGAAATGGATTTTAACAAAGTTTAATGTATAGTCATACCATATGAATTTGATTTATTTTTGAGATCTTGATTTAAAATTGTTGAGCATTTCAATGAATTGTTGGGTCATGAAGATGTGGATTTCAAAACGAATAATGTTGTTTCATATTCAAACTTTGATAAAACTTTATTTATTAAGCTTTATTTTCAATTTGAAAAGTGTAACTTCTACTATGTTTTAGAATGAGGAGATTTAACTAAGTAATTATTTCAGTTCCTATGTCTAAAAATTTTAAGATTTGTTTTGCATTGATTGGAGTGAGTGGCATTAGCCTATGGTTGGAGCTTGGAAGTGTACGGAATTGAGGAGTTGATGGACGTCAAGATGTGTACTAGTTCAGTGGGAGGTAAAGTTGGATCTACGAGAGAATCACCATCGTCCAAGAATTGGATTGTAAGTTTCAGCTCTTCCGGGATTGACATCAGATTAGTGGATGTGTTTTATTGATGACACGGTATCAGGTAAGAGATCAAGAGCAGCAAGTAGATAGGGTCAGATGTGGGCAAGATTTCAGAGTGCATCACAGAAAGGTTAAAAATTTGGAGTTGTGATTTCAGAATGAAGACGGAATGACGATGTTCTTAGAAGCCAGAGTCTGAATGGTGCAGTGTAAGTAGGTATATGGAATTCCAGAATTTTGGGGTGAAGATTTTTCAGTGAAAACATGTCTACGATCACACCTTCATACAAGCGTCAAGAGCACCATATACAGTTTCGAAGGACTTAAGGCACAGAATTCCAAGTGATAGAAAGAGATAGAATTCACAGTTTCTTGAACCAACAGTGACTGACAAGGTGAGTAAAAGAAATGATTCAGTGCAGGAACGACAGGTGACACCAAGGGTACTTCGGAGAATTGTTGAATTCTAGTTTGGGGCAGAAAAGTATGTTTTCAAGCAGATGTGTAGAATAGTGTGAAGCCTTCAACCGAATCAGAATGTGGTAGACTGTGCATCTCACCGTCAGCTGTGTTAAGAGGAGGTCTCTCAGTTGCCGAGGTCTAGCATAGGGTGTCAGTGTTTTCGTTTGTCTTTTGGGTTTTTAGTTTTGATTTGGTTTAAGCCATTTGGAGGACCAAATGGATTCTAAGGGGGGGAGGATGTAAGATCCCGACCCCAATCCTTTTGTTTAGCATTGTTTTAATCGTGGTTTAACTTGTTAAGTGAGATTTGATTTAATTTGACCGCGTATTTGAGTTTGACCGGATTTTTCCTTGCCTTGGAGATTTTGTAGACCGTTGACTTTAGTTTGATCCGGTCCTTAGGATTTGTATTTTTATGGGAAATTACTTTTCATTTCTAAAAATTCGGGATTTGGTGTATTTCAACTTGTTTTATGAAGTTTAACAACTTTCATGTTTTGATCATTTTGATTTGATACTCAGAAATCACGTTTTTCGAGGAAAAAGGGCAAAAATGGCATTTTCACTAAATCTGTCCATGAATTTCGAAAATTTCAGAAATTGGGGAAAATACACTTTTTGGAAAGTAGATATTTCGCCGATCGTTTTTGTCTTCTTCGTCGTTTTCGTTCGGGGCCCGCGAGTACCGTTTTTAGGCTTGTGAAGTTCGGGGCCCACATTGGCTTGTCTCTTAAGAAGAGAGCTTTTCTCTCTTCTTCTTCATTCGATTCCAGCAATTTCTTTGGCAAGGGCTTTTTCTTCTCCTCCCTTCTCACTCTCTCTCATCTGGAACTCTCACTTGGTGAGGTTTGCTTGGAGGATTGATCTCCCCAATCTCTTCCTCCCTCTTCAAGCTTCCTAGGGATACCTTTCTTGAGGAGTTTGAGCTAGGAGAAGCCCTCCATTCAAGCTTTTCTTCTTTGTTAGGGTCCCTCAAGGTGAGCAATAGTTTTCCCAACCCAAGATCTTTGCTTTCCTCTCCATTTGGAGCATTTTAATCCTATTTGCTAAGGTTTTCTTTGAGGTTTCACAAATGTTGATGTTTTAGGGTTTCTTGGGAAATTTTGGGGTTTTTGTAGATTTGGAGCTTGAAGCTCTAAGGATTTGTTTTAGGAGTGATTTTGAGCTCATCTTGGCTAAAGGCAAGTATATTTCAACAATTATATGATGCTTTCTCACATTGGTTCTATTTCTTGATTTCTTTCTTTTTTTATGTTAACCTTCTTTAGTTATGGTTTGCTTTGATTTAATAAACCACCTTAATGGTTATCTTCATTTATGTTATTGCTCTACTTTGCATTGGAAGTTTGTTCTCCTTATGGTTTCTTAAAAGAGTTTGTTTCATTGTTCAAATGGTGTTCAAAGGAATGGATTCTTTTAAAAAGTGTGGAGTTTATGTTAATTAGATGGTTATGGGTGATGGTTTAATGATTTGTGGAGGTTGAGAAGAGGCCCAAGAAGTTGTGGAAGTGTGCATGGAAGAAAGGATTGCAAGAGGATTGAAAATGATCAAGAAAGAAGAAGAGAAACACAAAAAAAAAATGGAAGTCTGCACTCTCGGGCTGGACTGGGCAGGCCCAGTCCGCTCGAGCGACCCAGCTACTGTCTGGGTCCGCTCGAGCGGACCTGGGTCCGCTCGAGCGAGCCCAGCTCAGTCTGGGCTCGAGTCTGGACCTGATTAATGGACTGTTTAAGGGCTGTTTGAGGGCCCAATTGAAGATCTGATGAGCCCATTTTCTAGGGGTCTGTTGGGCCTGTTTTAAGGCCAATTCTTGGGCTGCCTTTGGGTCTTATTGTTGGGCTGTGTATGTCATGAATTGTGGGCTCTGTTAGGACTGTTTGGGCTTGTTTCCCATGGACTGTTGGGCTTGAATAAGGCCAGCTGTGGGCCTGATTACAAGGGGATTTAAACCCACTTCTAATGAAGACTTATTCTATATAATTTCAAGCCCACCTCGGGTCTATATCCAAGCTCAATTCAGCATTAAACTTTCCCCTATAAGTGAAGCCCATTCACCCCTTTCAAGCCTAGAATTCATAATGAGATGAGTCTTGGACTATGACCAATACCACTTAGGAAACCCTTGAGTCTGAATGTGCACTTAATCCCTTGTGATTGTCAACGATCTTCAGTGGCACCAAATCGCTTTCTTTAATGACAATAAGGGGATTAAATGTATATCGAGACTACCCGCTTAGTCGACCGACCCATCATTCATTCTTTTGTATAAAAAGACTTTTGGTTTTGGTTCTTCCCCTATGCTTTCATGTTTTGGAATGGGTTACCCCCGTATTTTAGAAATGATGATACTACTCATTTGTTTTGCTTGGCTTTGACCATATGCATTTGTTTGGAGTAGTTTTCTATCAACTTTGGAAATGTATCTTATAAATGGAATTGCATTTCTTCGAGGTTTCGGATTTTCACTAAAATGGCACCACTAGGCTTAGGTCACCTTGTCGGACTGATCATCCGGCTTGGGGTCTTTATTTTGTTTGCCAGCTGCAGTTTGGATTCCGTTTGTACCGACCATGGCAACGGTAATTACCCGTCCCCATGTTTAGTGGCTACGGTTCTGTTTGATAACGACTATGTCGTTCCGTCCCACGTTTAGTGGCTTCGGTTTGTTTGCTCCGGTTACTTCGGTAACAGGAGAATATAGCTTTATGTGGGTCGCCATTGTTTTTATGCATTGATATTCATCTCATGGCATTTATTTATGTTACTCATCATGATATTAGATTTGCAAACCATCGAGATGTTTATTCTATCTTTACTTCGACCTTGGTATTAACCGTGATTTCATCGTAGCTCTTTCTTATCATGCTTTGTTCTACTTTCATCCTATTATTGTTGTAATTGCTTGCCAGACCGTCGTGTCTGACTCTCTTTTGTTTGGTGCCAGTTTCTTCTCTTTTTGTTTCTAGGTGTTTGATCAGAGGAGGCGGTGGGACCGCCGGTCTGACGTGAGAGGCTGCCCATTGATATCATCTAGATGTCAAGCCGGGCAACGGAGTTCGTAAAATTACTTGGGGTAGTATTCTGTCTAGTTGGATTTTTGTATGGCTTTGTAGCCTTTTTCCTTGGGTTTGTAATTAAGACATTTGTTAATTGTAAATTGATCATATGGGAATTAATTAGTCTTGTTACTACCAGCTCAGTGTGCTCTGATTTATGACTTGTGCCAGTCTGTTTATGATGGCTTTATGACATTGGTTGCGTACGACACGGAACCCGATGGCCACGGATTCCGAGTCGTAACACCTTGGTTAGCTTCCGCGAAAAATACACTCTGATTATGTTGGGATGTGATTATCCTCATTCACGCGGATCTTGGGAACTATACAAAAAGTTTCAAATTATTCCAAAATTTCGCACCCCGAGATCGGTTCGCTGCAGGTCCCGGTTTCGGGGCGTGACAATCATATCAAGGTCCCCTGCTTCCACTGGATAGGGGATTTGATCTGATCATATGAAGGGGGCACATGGGCAACCTCAATGGTCTGGCCCCTTTGTGGGTGGGGCCCATCTGGATCCACCATCCAGCCAACCCATGAATGGGAGGCGTGAGTTCCCATTTCCTTAAATCTGGGAACAGTTGTTCCTCACCTTGGTTGTGTCATGTGACAACCTTATAATTCATAAACAACCCTCCCTTCTTGAAATAACTACAACAAGCCCATGGTTGATTATGTAGTATTGTTAGGCATCATATGAGATTTCCCCCATGGCCCACCATCCATGTATAATTCAAGGATAAGGTGTTGAAACAATCCCAAGTATGAGGTATGAGTTGTGTCTATACCTTTTAGGAACAAGTGGTTCCTTTTGGATTCTAACCCAGCCACTTACTTTATACTAAACACAAAAACCCCTTTGAATTATTTAATGATTCTTTTTCTCCCAAATGATTGTGTGGAATCTTATGATATTTTAGGAATTCCTAAATCAACCTGTTGACCTGAAACTAGATTAATCTACTATTTATGTCATGATACGACCCGATGAAATTTGGACCCTAGCCCCACCTGGCCTATGAATATGAATTGGACATTTAGATAGGGGGGTGTGTAGGCTTAGCACCTCATTGTGGATTGTGCGATAATGCACGGAGACCCATGTTGGGTTATGTGGGTGGTGTAGTGGGTCCTTTGGGTGTCAACAACTTCAAAAGCACCAAATGACTACCAAAGGCATCCCGGACCCGCGTAACCATTGTGATAGACAACATGGGCCCTTCATATGATGTTTGACCTTAGCTTTAGTTTGGTTAGTACCTACTCCCCTTGGCCCTTGACCATATGATTCGGTTAGACTAAGGTTAGCTTAGGACTCCCTATATATTACATGATTAGTGTATACACCCACTTCCTTCGTTAGTTTATAACCCATACTTTTACGCTCACTTGGTGGCCTTCCCCTTTAGTTCTGTTGACGATGTGATGAGGACACCCAATGAGAGGCTAACCGAACACCTTGTTTTGGGTATATGTGTATGCGTGGGTTTGAGTGTGTGTGTGTGCATGTGTAGGCTTGTGTGTATATGGTTTGTACTTACCGTTTGCAGATCGAGGGTGGATGTACGCCACTATACCGGGTTAGCCTGGGTTGCATTTGTTTGACCAGCTCGTCTGGATACCGGGTTCACCTGGGTTGCATTTGTTTGACCAGCTCGTCTGGGTATCGGGTTCGCCTGGGTTGCATTTGTTCTGATGACATATGATGGTTTGATTATTTATGGGTTAGTTTATTATTATGTTTCATTTATTCAGTGTTGACGTACTTTATCACATATTGGTCTCGATTGGCACATGTTATGCCTTTACTCATATCTATTTACTTGCCATTTATTGATGGTGCTACATTTGGTGCTTAGGTACCGTTGCCCCCGTCGAGCCGGAGGGCGAGGCGGGGCAGGAGGTTCCGCCGGATGACGGACTTGCTGAGTGGAGCGCCGACAACGTAGTTTGACCTGTCGAGCTTAGCGCCGTAGAACCATACATGTCAGCAGACTTTTGAGACTGTTACATTTGAGCCTATAGCCCTTTATTTTGATGTCATGGTTGTGTCAGGCCTTAACTTAATTTAAGACATTGTAAACCTATTTGAACTTATGGCATTTCTGTACCACATCCGCTCTGCTATCTTGATGGTTATGTTTTTACCATCTGCGTAAGTTGTTTGTTTCTTGATGCTTCCGTGATTAGATTATGGTGACTGATCATCATACATAACCTCACCACAGACTTCGATCCACCCGGAATTGGGGTCTCAAGTATGAATGGTGAGAAGAATTTTGAAAATTTTTAATTGACC
>WHSA01001140.1:0-77663 GCA_012931725.1 Litsea cubeba
AAATGCCCCGAAATTCGTATTATACGGATTTAATCACAAATACATTAAAATACCCATTTTGCTGTTCGTACAGTGATTTTGGATGCTTTTACCCCTCCCTGTTTCGAATGTCATCGTCATCTATTTCAAACCCTAAGAGGATATCATGATTTCGTTCTCCTTTCTTCCCCAAAAATTCTCTCCCGCCATTTTCTCTCCTCCTCCGCTACCTGCGCTCGCCTTCCCTCCCCCTGCGTTGCGGCTCCAGCTCTCTCATTCCCTCTCCATCTCCGCTCCCTTCTCCCTCTTTCCATCTCCCTGCACTACGGCTCCATTTATCTCTTTCCCTCTCCCTCTCCACTCCATGCTCTCGCTTTCCCTTTCCCTGATGTCTCGGCTGCTGCTCTTTCTCTCCGCTCCCTGCTCTCTAAACAATTCTGGTCAGATATTTCGGTGGAACTCCCGACGACGATGACAGCTCCGACATCGGCATCTGGCTGTAAAGAATCTGTTCACCGGTCTGGAATCTCCTTGTCTCTCTCTCTCTCTTGTGTTTCACTTGGAGGTTGAATATTTTCTTTTGTTCTTATTTTGCAGATGAAAAGGTCGATATTTCCAAAGTGCATTTGACAAGTTTGGATCGATTATTGGAGAAGTAGAAAGCCTCCATCCGATTGGTAATTTGAATAAAGAAAACCCCAAATTTTTTTTTCTTTATTTTCCCCATCATTTGGTCAATACTCAATCGTCATTCATTTCAGCTGTATGACGTTTAGAACCTTCCCTTTTTCCCCCTTGTCTTTAGATGAGTGATGCCTCTAGTTTTCATTAGATTTTACCGGGCATTGTTGGATTTCTATACAGTATCTTGGTATGATATTATTATGGGTTTGGTTCCATTGTCACAAGTATTTATTGGAAGGTTATAATATCTGGAAACTGTGGGGTGTTTACAAATTTGGGGTTTTTCTTGTCTCTTGATGTAATGGCTAAAACCTAAGCAATTGTCAATAAATCTTTTCACTACCCATTACACATAATCCATTAGCATTACTCAATCCTGCCCAAGGTCCATGTTAGTGAAGTTCATTCATTTAAACTACTAGGGATAAGGCAGACCCATGAAGAATTTGGGTTCTGGTAGATGAAATATTCTTGAGTATAGATGAGAGAAGTGTTAGAGTTAGATGTGAAATTTTTGTTGATGACATTTGAATATTTGCAACACAATATTAGTTAGTGGCGGTGGTATAGAAAAGGATATTCAACAATGTAGTCATATCTTGCTTCTTTTCCTGTCTTGTGGTTTTTCCTCTATTTTTTTTAATGATAATTTGGAAGAGCAATTGTTGGTGGTTGGTTGGGTTGGGGTGTTATGGTGGTTTGCAGTTCTTTGCAGACTGTTATCAGATGTGATTCTCCAAAACCATCATGAATCTGGATCTTCTATCTGCGGCCATTAATTCATTATAGGGCATACCTGCTAAATTCTAAATTGTTCAAAACATTTCTCTCACCTTGTTGTAGAATTGGGAAAAAGTTGACTTTGATTGAGTACAAAGTATGCTGTTAGATTATAATAGTGTGTTCCGTGCGTCATCAATCTACCAAAGCTCTACTCACTGTAGTGAAATTTGGCCAGTTCTAAAACTATGCAAAAGCCTATTTTAGGCCTTTTAGTTTAATAAGTGGGGTCTCTTCATCAAATTAAGGGGTTTTGCACAGATAATTTACTTTGCATAAATCCATATGACACATGCTGGTCATTTCAAAGATCCATGCTCAGGTCACTAATCAGATGAAACCATGGGATGGATTTATTGGTTGCGTGCTATAATGTAGTTATCATTACTAGTATACTAGTATTGTCCTCTATTTAGTGAGACAAGTTTTATAATAGTTCCCCTGCCTATTGCAGTTTGTTATGACATGTTTGTCCTCCTTTTAGGGAGGAACAACATGAAGGTTTGAGCCAACTGGGCATTGCTAGTTGGGAACCAATATGTATGTATAAGACAAGTCTTGTGAGTCAGATTTTTTAACTTGGTATTTATAATTGATTAGCAGAAATCAAGTAGTCTTTTTTGTTTACAGTTCAGCGGCCTCGAGAACAAGTTGCAATGCAGAGGCTCTTTTAGATATTACTTTGGTGGTATCTGTAAAATCACAGGGGAACTAAGGTTCAAACCCTCAGATTTGGAGGGCTACGGTTCAACGAAAACGTGTGAGCCAACTGAAAGAACTTGTCCTAAAGAGGTAGTTCTGTCTTGTTTCCATTTCTAATGTGTGCTTTTGTGCCTTTCAAATATACCAAAATTTGTTTAGTCATAGATATGAGCTTCTTTGAGCGTGATGGTCAGGTGATTCTGAAGTCAGTTCTTAAGTGATTCAGTTTTTATATGATTCTTATGGAATTGCCATGTAAATAAGCCATGCATGGCTATGGTATTTGTTTTGTTCTATTTTTTTTTTTTTTTGGACTTCTCAAGTTGCCCATCTACATGTAATTGTTGTTTACGTGAGTTGTTTTGAGCATGATTCTTATGTGAGCTTTTAATAGTTGGGTAATGTTTAGTAGCCATGGTTTTTGTTTTGTTTTGTTTTCTTATTTTTTTTAATTTTAATTTTAATTTTATTTTTATTGGAAGTGGCCCATCTACATATAATTGTTGTATATGTGGGTTTATTTGAGCATGATTCTTACGTGGGCTTTTAATAGTTGGGTAATGTTTACTCTTATATTCAAAGTCAACTCCCTAATAGCACACCTCTTTGATGGGCCATAACATGATAAGCAATGTTATACAATATCTCAATGACATCTTGTAAAGGAAAGTACTAGACTCACTACACCATTTCAGGGCTTTTACAACGCGTCATTTATGGCGTGCATTAAATGCAAGCCGTTGCGCGCCGCAAAAGGGCTTTTTCTTCTCTTTATTAAGGCGTGCATTTTGCGCGCCATGAGATCTTATCAATTACGGCGTGCATTTAGGACGCCATAAATTATTGAGCATTTGCAGCCCACATTCGCAAGCCGTAAAAATATTAGGGTATCACAGCCCACATGTTGCACGTTGTAAAAGGCCAAGCCATTCAAATTAAGTTCACGGCCTGCTTTGATAAGCTGTAAGATTAATCAGCTTTCACAGCCCACATTTCATATGCCGTAAAAAAAGAAACCCGCCAAATTAATATTCCAAAAATATTTCGCACCCTTTTTTTTTACACCCAAAATTTAACCCCAAATTAGGGATAGACGATACCCACTGAGAACCCAAATCTTGACACTAAAAAAATTTCGCACACCTTCTTCTCACGATACTCACTGAGAACCCATTGCTCACACTACAAAAAAAAATGACTTTTAGCGTCGAACTTTTTGCCGCGGCCAGTGTTTTTGTGGCTATTTCTTACTTGCTGCCACCACCAATAGAGTTAGTGGCAACCATTCCCATTTTGCCTCGCCCGTGTCTGCCCCTGACAAAACGTGTCAGAAATTTTTTTTTACCGACGAAAATTAGCGTCGAAAAATTTATCACCGACGTTTAATATAAAACATCGGTAAAGGTTGGTAGACTTTTCTACTTTTTTTCAAAAAACAAATAAATTAATTTTTACCGATGAAAATTAATTGTCGGTAAATTTCCCAATTTTTTCCCTCTCCCGCCACCGAAACTCCTCTTTTCACTCTCTCTCTTGCTCGCTTTTCTCTCTCTCTCCGGCAAAGGTTATGTTTTACCGGCAAAATATTTGTGTCGCGGGCAAAGGATATATTTTTTGCCGGCGAAATACCTATATCGACGGCAAATGTCAATTTGCCAAATTTTGATAATTTATTTAACTTGAAAAATTATATTTTCATTATTTTTATTTTGGAAGAATAAAAGTTAACTTGGGCCTTCAAAATCAATTCAGCCCCAAAAATAACATTCCACTGTGCCCGCCTCATTTTCCATTTCCCGCGCCCGCTCAAGTGCATATCGTTTCCAGTTCCCTCGCCTTTTCTCAATCCCTCATCTCTCTGACCCTCTCTCGCCCAACAATCCCTCAATCCCTTATCTATTTCTCAGCCATCCCTCCATTTCCTTCTCCCTCACAACCTCAGCCCTCTCCTCCATCTCCCAGGAGACCTGCACTCCTCCATCTCCCTCGCACGCAGACCTCGTCCATCTCTCTCACAACGGAACCAAGGCGCAGCACCCTCTCCCTCTCGATCTCGGCCCTCTCTCTCTCCATCTCGCAACCCCCTGCGCAGACCCATCTAAGAGGCAACCACCCTCTCCAGTCTCTCTGATCTTCATCTCTCTCACGCCCGCGGACCGTCGCCCCTTCTTCCTCCACGCGCAGACTACACCACCACCACCAGCAGCGCAGAGCCCCATCATCTCGCCCTCTTCTCCCTCCACGCGCAGAACTCATCCCATTCACAGGTAAGAGCCTCTCTCCCTTCTCTCTGCATCATCATCAGAGAAGAACCCCCTGGCCTAGGCTAGTTCCTCCGCCCCATTGAAGACGACCCTCACTGCAACTCGAGATAGGAGAGAGGGTTCTCGTTTCTCTGGCTCCTTCTTTGCTCACTACGAAAATCCAAAGGTATAGTCTCATGCTTTTGATTTTTAGGGTTCTCAAATATATGGATAAAGATGGGAATTTGGGCTGATTTTGTAGACTTTCTGGATTTGGGGTTTCTTTAATTTAGAAATTTTGGGGGTTTTGCTAAAAAAATTGCTATGCGTTTCTTATGTGGGTATGCAATTTCATCTCACTATATCTATCCAACCTCTTCTAGACTCATCAGATCTTCCTTCAAAACCCCATACACCAAAACTTCAATACCTCCCTCTGTTTCTCTCTATATCTGTCTATCAATACTAAAAAAAGGACATTTTATATCGGTTACAAAAACTGCCCTATATCGGTTTTTAATATAACCGATATAATATCTTCAATCAAGGTTTTTTATATCGGTTAATATTTTTTTATATCGGTCAATATAATAATCGCTATATATATATATTAGTAACCGACATAATAATCGCTATATATAATATCAGTTAGCACATATGTGATATTAATTGCTATATTTTATATCGGTAATTATGAAACCGATATTATATAGTTTTTCCGGCGATATTTATTTGCCGGCAAATGTCTCATTTTTACCAGCGTTTTTTTTTATTTTCGCCGGCAAAAGTCCCAGTTTTCCCGGCGTTCTTTTATTTTCGCCGGCAAAGGTTCTATTTTTCCATACGTATTTTTATTTTTGTCGGCAAAGATTAGATAAATCATTTCCACAAATTTATTTTCCAATATATTTTGAAAATTATTTTTGCCGGCGCATAATTCGCGCCGGGATTGTTATTCTTAATTTTATTTTCGCCTTTTTCCCTCTCGCGCCCCTCTGCCCTCTTTTTCCCTCCCGCCCTCTCCCCTCTTTTTCTCTCATAAGAAAGAGCGAGAGAGAGAGAGGTAGGGGTTTTCATTGTTGTTGCCTACGCAGGAGAGAGAAGTGAAGAAGGGACTTTGCCTGTTTCATGCTATTATAGCTCGGCCGCCTAAACACACAACAGTTCAAGATCCCTAGCAAGGATAACCTAGCATTTGGAACTTTCAGGCGAGAGGAAGAGACTGAGTCGATCCTCCAACGATTCCTCTTCGCGTGGATCCAGTCAGAATACCCTCTCTTTCTATTTCATTGTTAGGTCAAAACGGCTGGTGTACTTTCCCCCTTTTCATTTTTCATTCCTCTTTCCCTCTCTTTCGTTTCTTTCTTTCTTTTGTTTTTTCAGGTGAGGCGCAGGGGAGAGTGAAAGCAGAGGAGAGGAGGGAGGAGAGAGAGAGCGGGAAAGGAGGTGGATCAGACGAGGAGCAGCACTCAGGTCTTCAGGTATGTGAATCCCGCCCCTTTCTTCCATTTTCCATTCTCTCTTTTCTTTTCTTTCTTTTTTTTTTTTTTTTGGTTTGTGAAATGTTGCTGAAATGGGGATCTTGGGTTCGGTTTTGTCCATGGGTGTCTATGAAAATGATAGGCGTTTTGGATTTGGAATGGTGGATGGGGCCGACCTTGGCTATGCATTGATAGCTTGTCTTTTTTTTTTTTATTTCTCTCTTGCTCTTGCTTTTGTCCTCAAATCCCATCTCCACCCCCCATTTCGTGGATTGCAGGGAAGCATAGCAGCTCGTCGGAATCGAGCAAGATTCCGGCAAGTTTTAGTTGATTTTTTAGGGTTTAATTAGAGAGATTAAGTGTCACGCCTTCAAGGGCTTAGTTGATTCTCATATTTCATCCGACAAAATTTTAGGCTTTATTTAGGCATTACTGTTATTAGTTCATTTATATTATTTTTATAGGCTATCGGGAAATGATCGATATTATATTTCATTTATATGTTGAGTTCAAAAAATTTATGTTGGATGCATTTTCACACAATGTGGTGGGCATTGGTTTTTACCTTAATCCCCTATGATCTTGTTTCTACTTAGTATTCTTTTTATGTGGTACTTATATTTCATAATCCCGGACTGGCATTTCTTTCCTCTTTTTATCATTATTATTTCTATTACTACACCACACACCACCACCACCACCACTATTGCTACTGTTGTTATTTGGTGTCTGTTAGCTGCACCACATGTTCTAAGGCTAATCTAGCATGAAACTATTTCATTTACCATATTTGCATCTATGCAGATGGGCTAATGAAGAGTGATGACAATTTATGTAACAATGAGTTGGCTTCTACCACTAGTTTAACCTCGGAGCGGGACACTTCCAATATTTTGGGTGAAGGGTTTCCAGATTTAGGTGATACTCTTGTCAACTCAAACATGTCCAAAGTTTGTAGCATAACTCCTGGGAGTTAGCCTTCTGATTCAACCGAGTGTTACCAACAAGAAGATAGAACTTGCAATTTATCTGCATTGCCTCTCAATCATGCTAACTTCCCAAAGTTTGCATAGATGTTCATTGCTGCCATTAAGAAAAATAGGTCATGTCAGAAATTTATTAGGAGTAAGATTATCCAGATAGAAGCAAGGATTGAGGAGAACAAAGAACTTAAGGAGCGTGTAAAGTATTATGGATTTTCAAGTTTCCTGCAAAAGGAAAGCTGCCAAACTTATAAGCCAACTGAAGGATCCCCGAGCCAAGTTAATTTCTCTTCCAAAAGCCAAGATTTTAAACTCAGAAAAGGTTGTTTCTACCTTTATGTTTTATTAGGTTCTTTGTGAGAATATATTCTCTAGTTCAATGCTGAAGCAATGTTTCCCAATTTTATTTTGATTTTTCCATACTCTTTCCTCAGTCTGCAACTTTTTCCCATTGATGCCTATATTTGTGCATGTTGGGATTCCTTTTCTGACTACAGTGTTACTTTTTTTTTTTAAGTTTATAACTTAAGATTTATTGGTTAATAGGAATTGAGAAGTGACATGTTATATTACAAAGTGATATTATTTAGCCTAGATAGGGATGAGCATAGTTACCTAATTCGTTTGGAAAGGTGCCGAATCATGAATGGTTGGAGTCGAATAATTCGCTATTCGATTCGTTATCATTCAGAAATCTCACCATTCCTAATTCGCAGCAGTTCGATACATCCTTTGGATGAGGAAGATAGTTATCATGTCGTTAATCTACAAAATCCCAGTTCTCAACCGACTCGTAGTACGCCGTAACAGATAGTCTTCCTCCCTTCTTCTTCGGTAGCTAGTAGAAAATCTCTCCAACCAACTCTCTCTTCAAGAATTGTTTCCTCTTCCTTCGGCAATCAAAGAAAAGGGCTGGGAACACTTCCTTACTTATCGATACTACCATCGTGTTGTGTCTTACGAATTCTATGAGGGCAATAATTCCTAGAGCCCAATAAAATTAATTTAGCAAAATGGCCCATTTTTTAAAATCAAGAGATCATCTTCATGGTCAGATTGATTGCCTTTAAAACAAATTGTGATTGACTTTTGATTTTTTTTAATCATATGGTTCTATTTGAACGGTAGATATCACCATGATGGAAGTGAAATTCTGCTGAATTAGAAAACAATGTGGGTTATTGATATTGAGCAATTTTTGTTCATTTGTTTTAGCCCAAATATAAAGTTTCACTTTTCTCACTTAGTGAGTGTGATAATAATCCATGTAGGGCCTGTGTCTTAAATCTAGGTTGCTTAAGTTACCAGCACCACATGTTAGTTATGTACAAGTCAAAGTAATGGATCATTTGAGATCAAAACTCTCTGGTTGGAAGAAGACCGCCCTCTCTTTTGGAGGGAGGCCGATTCTAGTCAAGCATGTTCTGTCCAGTGTCCTGATTCACATCTCCCCTTTCATCCCTATTCCAAGGAAGACATGCGCTCTTATAGAAAATCGAATACGGAACTTTCTTTGTCCTGGCATCAGGTTCAATCAAGGGCTCCTCAGTCTCTATGGTCAGATTGGATTTGGCGCTGATATGGCATCTTAGACATAGGAAGACCCGAACAAACTCTTGGGCTGAGTCCAAATCCTAGCTTCAAGATGTCCAATTTGTTTATCTCGGGAAGAATCAGACTCCCCTCTTTTTTTTCGAATGTTCCTTTAAGCTCCTTTGGTCTTGGCTTCTCTCTGCAGAGCATGCTCATCAGTTGTTCTCCTTTGCCCCTGGGGCTCTTTGGTATGTTCTCTCTCATAGTAGGGATGCTAATTGAAGAAATCTAACGACTGCTATCTTCTTTCGCATCATCTTTACATTATGGGAGATTAGAAACCACTCTAAATTCAACTATAGTTACCTAATTCATAGTTGGATTAATTTGCATTCGAATTCGGAATTTATAACTCAAGACAAGACTTTATCATAAAATTCGATGGAGGGAGTAAGTTTTGTGTCTGTTTTGTGGGTTTTTATTATTTTATATGTAAGAAATGTGGATATATTATTCAACTTTTAGCTTTTTAGTTCAAGGTTGTGATTTGCTAAGTTAGTTAGGGTAGTAACTTGCCGTCAAGGAAAAAAACATCAAGATAGTAATTTAGTTTGTTTGTTCTTTGGATGCAGCTTGGATTGCTATCGGTTGGAATGCTAGGGCAGAATGCTATAATTATTTGTTTTGCCTGGTGTTTGAACTTTGAAATGGCATAGAAGTCAGAAAGCAAATTAGTGTGAAAATGATGCCTTCTGTCTACCTGTTAATACCCTACCTTTTAAATGCTGATTCCGATTCAATGCCCTACCGAATACCCATGTGTGCATGGTGAAGCAGATATCTATTTATACTGCCAAAACATTTAACTTTTTATGATTTACGGTATGGGTGTATCATTTGGTAGAATTGCAGAAAACTCCCAAACATAGTTTGTGCCTCTTTTTCTATTTTTAAAAAATTATAAGGTAATCTGGAAAATGCTCATCCAAACAACATCCATATTGTTGATGGAGCATACTACAGAAACCATTTCATATGCCAAAGGGGGATTGATCAGGCGAAATGCTGTGGATGAAACTCGACAGGGTCATTCTGTTGGAATCATCCCCAGGCCTTGCTGAACCATCTGAAGAGGAGACTCTAATTTAGAACAGCCTATTTTATTGGATAAATTCCATGTGAAAGATTGATGTGCGTATTAGACTATTAGTAAGTAGTATGATCTCCCCACTCTGCCCCACTATTCTTCTAGTTCCTTTTATACATCGACGCCACTCTTTCTGTTTTATAAACAGAACCATGACCTCTTTTTATTCAAATGGTTTGGTTTATATACTGAGTGCTATCACACTATCACACTCAAGTGTTTTTGGTATGCTTTAGTTTAATCATCCCTACAGTTTTAAGTTTTCTATGTTTATGATCATATCTCATTATTTGCAAATTAGCATCTGTAGATCATGTAATTGCTCTGTATTAAATTAAGTAATATGCTTGTAAATCATTCATGGTAATTTATAGATTTTACAAGAATGATATTTCTAATATTTATCATTTCTTTTTTTGTTCAAATCTTTCTTTGATATTTTTCTTAGTCCTTTATTTTTTTGTTTGTAGGGATATGCAGCTAGGGAGTTTGCAAAACAAGGTGTTAAGCCAGGCGAGCTGGCCATCATATCAAAAGAGACGGTATAGTCAGATTTCCTTTATAACCACTGAGACTTGTTTTTGAAAGTGCATATAGTTTTTATATCTTGTGGAAGCGAAAAAGTGCATATAGTTTTTATATCTTGTGGAAGTGAAGCATAAACAATCATTTTCAGTTGTGTTAGTGAAACTACTCTACAGCATAGTACGTGTATTCACTCCTAGGGCTGTCCTGCATTATTCACTCTAAATCCATGAACTTTATTGGAAGATCAGGCTTGCATGAAAAGTAGTTTCATTGTGAAGAAAATGTTCAATTGCTAATTCTTTCTTGTGATGTTGGAGTAGTATGCTTTGAGACATGTTCCTTTTGCAGTGTGCATGTATGTGTTTTTCTATTTTTGGATTTTAGTAAATTATTGTCACAATTTTACAGGCAGATTTGAGTTTCTGCCCTTTTATTGTTGACTGTAACTCTTTACTACACAAAGAGGTCGTGTATTTTGTCTTCAATATGTGCAAATATTAAAGAAGTGGACACCACATCACATTTGTTGGTTCATGTATGGTAGTAGTCAAATTAAGAAGATTTGCTTGTTTAAGAAGATTGAAACAAACTTTTGTTCGGGGAAAAGGCTGAAAAGCAAACCCATGTTGTTCAAATGAAATCCTCACCAACATTGAGATTGTTGTAATGTATGGATTGGATCTTTTCAAGAATTGTTGGCATGGTATTTATTTCATATTTTGATTGCTACTCTAGTTACAAATTAATCTGTATGAAAACTTTCTTTATTTGCAAGGAAATTTTATTTTGGGAATGCTGTGGAGAGATCACTGTCATTTCTAGGTGGATGAGCTGGAATGTACTCCATGAATTTCTTTGTGGTGGGGTTGGTTTTGGTGGTAGGATTTGGGTTTGGAGGGTGGGCAAGTATGCTCAACTTCATTCAGTAAGTGAACACTTTTACTAGTGAAGGTGTGTCTCTTTTACTAGTGTTGTATTTGATTATTCGGCTGGTTGTTGTATCCCCGGGTTGTGGGGTGTTTGAATATGTTTGGCAGAATTTATGGTTATTCGTTCCTCTCATCATTTGGACTTTTGTATGAATATTAGAAATCATGATGGCCTATATGTAAAAAAAAAAAGAGGACACATAAATCACATCAGAGGGCGCCTCCTTCCTACCCAATACCATAATCAGTGATTGCACAGATACTGATTTGGGCTGAAACATTTTTTTTTATAAGAATTTTGAATTCTAAGATATTGTGCACAGTGAAGAGGATACCAACTGATCTGCCATTACATTCAAACTACTTGTTATTTAGGGTACATGTTTTGTACCTCTCAAAGTGCTCTTAGTGTAAGGCACAAACTACTTACCAAGGACAAGTATGATACTAGTTTACTGCTGCAATATAATTTGGTGAGGGCCTGGTGCAATAGATCTTTCCTCTTTATGTGTATACATTAATTGATTTTGTTTGTATTTCACATTCTGTTTCAGGTTATTGACCAAGTTGTGTAAATACTCTGCCATAAACGTTAAACAACTTGAACATGGGGATGTTATCTTTCTTTCTTGGTATACTAGTCTTGGCAGTGGATGCAAATGCAAGGAATTGTGGCGATTAAGAAAATTGGTGAGAAAATTAATTAAGAATGCCTTTTGTATTATCTTACCTGTGATGTGCACATATACTCCAAGCAAAAGGCAGTGGATCAGGAACATGAAATGTTGATTTTGTAGTAAGTGTATCAGGTGACACTAATAGAAGTAGTATATAAATTAAGTATTTTTAGTGAAATTGCAATCTCACAGGTGGTGCTCATTTATTTAATGGAATTCATTTATTTTTTTCCATGGATTTAAGGACGAGTCTTCATTTATTTAATGGAATTCATGCTCTAGATGATAGTTTTGAGGTCATGTCTTTTGTTTGTTTTGATTGACAGATGCATAGCTGCTCAATCTTTGACAATGTGAGTAGCAATCTAGTATTTTATTTACAACTGTAAAATGTTTGTTTCCCAGGGAGATTGATTTTTTGCACATTTTCTGTAGATCAAACCCAAAATGTGGAGTTCTAAAATCACTGCCGGACGTGTACATAAACTGCAATGGATGTATACATATGCCGGATGTGTTCGTTTCGTCATGATTTAAGATATGGAGTTTTTTAGATGATTGGGGCATATAGCTTTTGTCAATCTCTGCTTCCCCAGATTCTAGTAAGCAACGTTGACGATGCTATGTTTGTAGTGTGGAAGATTTGAATGGTTGATCCTTTTCATGTATTCTTTTTCCTTATGATTCAATGATGACACGACAACGATGGAGTTTACTTTCATGTAATGGTAGGTACCTTTGCGAATAAATCTTAATGGAAGAAGACGAAAAGTGTGTGAATCTTGTAAATGAACAAACAAGAACTCCCTCATTGTTTTGGTTGCAGCCAAAACAAGCAGGTGTGGTTCATCTATGGGGTGGCAGTACAAGATTTGGGCGTATTTGAAGGATTGGAAGTGTTATCGCCACCAGTTGTCCTATCGCACACGACACTGTTATAACACTTTTCCATCCTTGTTTATATCACACTTAAAGATAGACACGACGGTTGATTGAAGATTTTGATATTGCTTTAACGCATCATTGTATCGCTGAATGCACTAGCATCGTCCTGGATGAAGTGGGCTATGTAGTGTGTTCGACCAATGTTGAAACATAAGAAGCTCTAGAATTATTATTGCTTTACATTAGTTTACTTGCATGAAAATTTAGACAGCACCATTTAAATGCCAGATTTATGCCAGATGAGTCCATTTTATCATGGGTGCTTCCATACACCACCATTGCCGTTTGGAAGCATTCTATTAGTATACCCACCTTGAAAATCTTGCACCATTCACTAAGGATCACATGTTAAACTTGATGCCATCGACTTGCTCTATAACAAATTTCATAATGAAAATCACAAAGGCAGGTAACGATATCGTTGGTGTGATATCATCAAACTGTACGATTCTTGGAACCTCGGGTAGCTTTTTTTATCATCGTTTGTATCTAAATACATTGTCAGGATCACTCTTTCCGCCGGATAACAATTAGAGATCAAAGCTACAACGGATCGTAACGATATCATTATCTAAATTATTATAATTCACTAATCTTCAAAGGGCACAGTATTTAAGCGTGTCATTTCAATATCTCATGCTAGACCTACAACACAAAGCACTCGTGGTGATTGGTCCAAGTAAACCCCTCAATGATTGCACCACATAGAAAGTGCGGCCAGGTCAACTCTACCAGACTTCCTCACATTATGCTATCTGTTTTTTTGCATCTGAGACAAGCAATTCAAGGCTCTTACCCAGAAAACTTCTCCCATGAACTTGCTAGATTGAACCTAGCTGTCAGTTCACTTACTGATCCATTTTTGCCGGCACAAAGGTTCGAACCCTCGCTTTGAGGCTTAATCAAAGCTTCGAGTTTGGAGGATTCTGGAGCCATCTTCCAGACACAACAAAGGTTTTGAGGGTTTGAACGGGGTTTTTTTTTTTCCAGTCCGGATCCATTTTCCATACAGGTGAAAGGTTCGAGCCATTATCCAGACAGCAAAAAGGTTCGAACCCTCAAAACAGAGGGTGCCCTTCCTGGACGTCGGAGAGGGAGAGCAGGAGCCGGGACGTCGGAGAGAGGGAAAGAGAGAGCAAGGAGCAGAGAGGGAGAGGGACAGAGAGAGCAGGAGCCACAATGTCAGGGAGAGGGAAAGAGAGAGCAGCAGCCGCAACGCATGGAGAGGGAAAGAGAGAGCAGGGAGAGCAGAGGAGAAAGAGAGAAAATGGTGGGAGAGGAAAAGGTTTGGGGAAGAAAGGAGAACGAAATCGTGTTATCCTCTTAGGGTTTGATATAGATGACGATGTCATTCGAAACAGGGAGGCGTAAAAGCATCCATAAGTACTATACGAACACCAAAATGGGTATTTTAATGTATTTGTGATTAAATCCGTATAATACGAATTTAGGGGCATTTATTTGGTAAAATCCCCACAAATTTAAGAAAGACTACTATAGTAGTATGTCAAAACCCTCCGAAAATCTAATGCTTTTATAAAACACATATTCATCTTCAACCCGAAGAGACTGAGTGCCGAACCAGCCTCAAACATATGCCACTTTTTTTCTATAAATAATAAGTAACATGCCATTTTTACCTATATACTGAATGAAGAATTTATTTTTATACTATTTTTAAATATCGATCCAAATAAACCATACAAACTACCATGATTGAGAACTGCCCATCTTAAAAATAACTTGGAGCTCCCATGTGTCGCCTACTTGAAAATGCGATGTGAGCTCAGGTTTCAAAAATCCAACTAAGATTTGGAATGAGCACTTGGGCTTTAGATACTCATGTTCATCATCATCATGTCTTTTCTCAATTAGGTTAGGGTTGGCCACACGAACTTTGTTGCTTCATTTTCGATCTTTTCTGAGCCAACCTTAGATACTCACATTGGGCCCAAATATTCAAAATGCGAAACAACTCATATAATCCTATTGAAGTAAAATTTAGGAGTGTATTTATTTTCTACGCCGGGAGGTGGGCACTAGGGTATTTCAAAAGCCTAGGGGGTCAGGCAAATGACTGAACTAATTGCCCCAGGTGCGGACAAATAAGCTCTCCATTTTTTTGGGAAAATCTCAAATTAGACCTCAAGTTTTTTCCTTATTACAAAAAAGGACGCAAGTTTCAAAACCTTTCAAAATATGGATTAAGTTTTCTAGTAAATTTTCAATTAAGGACAATTGACCACTTAATGTTATTTTGCAAAGACTTTTTGTAAGACCCCGACCTGAGAGACCTCGATTAGTGTTAATTAAGTGGTGTTTTAGCTCTAAGTGTGTTTAGTGGATTTTAGTTTAGTTTCAGGTTAGAATAGCATTTAAAATAGCTTTCGGAATTTTGAGAGCCTTCTTGATTTGTGGGACCCTTTGGGGGTTCTTGTTACGATTTTTGCGTGAGCTTGGAAGTTTATTCGTGATTTCCTTAAATTGTGTTTTTATCCCGTTTAACTTATCTTGTTTATCTTTTCAACTTTCATGCTGACCCCGTTCTCGTTTGAAACGCCTAAACCTGACTTTTCTCAATTTGAGTGCAAAATGGTCTTTTTACCCAAAATCTGGACACAATTTTCAATATCACCAAAACCCGCAAAACATATACTTTTTGGAAACTAGAAATTTCGTCGATCAACTTTGTATTCTTCATCGAAATCATTTGAAGCCCCGAAATCCATGTTCTTAGCCTGACAAATACTTTAAGTTGTGGGACCCACTCCACTTTGGCTATATAAGGGAACCCTTTCCCTCATTTCTCTCTTCTTGCCCTAATTACTATGGAAGAGGAAGAGAATCCCAGCAGCCCTAGTTGCCTCCTCCTTCCTCTTGCTTTCTTCATCTCAAATCACCACCAAGCCTTGCACAAATCAAGAAAGGAGCTCCACCATATTCATCATCTTCTCAAGAGCTTTCTCTTGGTACCATTTGTAAAGGAATCCATCAAACTTGAGTTCTCCATTGAGCTAACCTTGCTTTTTGAAGGACTTCTAAGTAAACTCTCCTCCTAATCTCCTAGATTTGTGTTTGTCTAGCCCTTGAGACTCTCCATTTTTATTATTGGAAGTTTCTCTTCCTTTTGATTTGGTTTTGATGTTTTAGGGTTTGTATTTGGGGGTTTTGTGTAGATTTGGTGTTTATAGCTTGGAGAAGTGTTTAGAGCTTGATTTGCTTAGCATTGGACCCAAGGCAAGTGGATGAAATGTTTTCTTTGATGTTAAACCATATTTATGCATATTCTTGATTTTTCATTAATGGTTTGATTTGCTTAAACCTTGTTTTATGTCATGTCTTTTATTGAGCTTGTGATACACTTACTAATGTATTTTTCTTGCTTATTAATCTCTTAGAAAATGTTACATTGATTTGTGTTAAACTTGAATGGTTATATATGGATTTCTATGATTCTTTCTTTTGTAATGGAATGGATGGAAAGGAGATGTTGGATGGTTATTTTGGAGGTTTTTGGATGGTGGATTGAAGGTTTGAATGAGGTTTTGAGACCCTAAAAAATGTGCAAAGAGGGTACTCAGGGCGTATAAGAAGAAAGGAAGGAAGATAACAGAAATCTGACTTGAAACTAAACTGGCCATGCTGGGTCAGTCAGCTGTCGGTCAGATGTCGGCTGACCAAAATCCCATATCGGTCAACCGACAGCCAACCGGACATTGTCGGTTCCATTTCCAAAGACCAACAATTTATCAGGAGATCCGTCGGTCAACTGTCGGCTAACCAAACTATACCACTTCGGCTAACCGACATCCAACCGAAGTCAGTTCGGTCCCATTTCCAGAGAGCTGTATATCTTCTGATGTGAATCAGAAGGTCAGCCATCGGTCAGCTGTCGGCTAGCCGACATACCCAGTTTGGCTGACCAACAGGTGACCGAGGTGCTGACCGAACTGCAATCTTAATTAATTCTTTTTGGAAGAACTATGTGGAACTATATTGAAGAGGAAACCTCATCATCATGACCTCGTTAAGGTCTTTTAGACTTGTCAATGTAACTAAGGACCCGGAATGTCTCCAAATCTCATGGAGTACCAATTATGTAATAACTTCGACATACGGGAACCTATTCACATTGATTCAAATCTTGTACCTTCAACACTTTTCCCGAATTTCACTTGTACATTTCAAGTTTCATGCCTTGTGACTAATCATGCCCCGAATATTGTTTTTAGCATTTTGCTATCCTATTCATGCTTGACCTGATACGATATATCATGTGCCTATGAGCATCTTGTCCCGATATATATGTACTGTTTTGTTTTCTTGCACTTGACCTATGAGTCGGCACCACTAAGCTTGGATGTACCTTGTTAGTTTGAACCACTGTCTTGGAGATCCCCCTCTTGTCCTGCCAGTTGCAGCCCGGATCTTGTCCTATCTTGCTACCCGGTTCGCTACCATGGTCTTGTCTAGTTATATGTATTTATATAGGATCATTGACTCTCCTCACCTTGTGTGACTGAGGTCAACTCCTCGATAGCTCTCTTCACTTTAGTGAGAGAAGATTTAGCTTTGTGTGGTTGCCATCTTGCTAGTTCCTGATTCTTGGTACCTTTACATGTTGTATATTGCTCATGCCTTTTCTTAATAAATGATATATTATCTTTATGAAATTCATTGTTTATATAGGTTTCTAATGTTTTCGCAAGGTATTATTATTTTACATTTATTGTCATATAGACATCCAATCAGGCTTAGAGATGCGTCACTTTTTGGGCACTTTTGATTAACATCTTTTCAGTTTATTATTGGTTGTACTAGCCTTTGTTGGCCATTATTTTGGGACAACTAATTAACTGATCTTTTGTATAAACCTTACCTTTATTCTTTTGGGAAATATGCTAATGATCATTGCTCACTTTGATACCATGTTATCTTGTTTATAAATCAGTCTTGTATATGAAATGGAATGGTACTAATACAGCTTGCTACACACTTCCGCAATCTCGAATATGTACATGTTTATATGTGAATTACTTGGATATGTAATCCTCACCACGGAACCTTGTGGGAAATCACGTGCACGGATGAAATATTTTCTTAATTCCATGTACGGATTAGCCAACCAAAGAGATGCACGTGGCACTGCATCATTAGTCGCCCATTAGATCCCGGATTTGGGTCCGAGGTCGCGACATTTTTCCTTCAGTTTTTTTTTTTTTAAACACCCAAGTTGCCCATCATTGAGATAAAATCCTCTTTCACTTTGGTCATTTTCTCATCCATTCCTTCATTGGCTTTTTCACAATGATCGTCGCAACCAACGTCCCCAAGGCAATCTGTGGCAAGTAGCGGTTGTCGAAAACATACCATGGTTTTAAATGAAGGGTAACTTGGGTGTTTTTTTTTTTTAAATAAAGGAAACGGTAGATGGAAAATAACTTTAAATGGCTCGTTGTCCTTAAGTGAAAACTTACCGAAAAACTTAGGCCCTAATTTAAAAAGTTTTGAAACTTGTATTCTTTTTTAAAATAAGGCAAAAACTTAAGGCCTTATTTAGAAATTTTCCTTTTTTCCTCCTCTTGCGAGTTCTTTAAAGTTCTACGCTCTTCATGTTTGCCGACTCCAATTTTTAGTATTTCCTTTTGTTATCACAGAAGACACTCTCATTCTCTCTGATGAAATGGAGAAGCCCACAAAAATTCATAGATTCCGGGCTAGAAGAGCGCCACTATAATTTATAGTAGACAGGTCGAAGGTGGAGTTTCAAAATCCCAGTTCATTTTTAGTTTTATCCAACTTCTAAGTCCTATGGCCCCCAAAACTTTAATTCCACTCCTTCAGATTTTTTATTGACTCATTAAACCCCAAATGGGTTAGTTTCATGTCTTAAAATTCATAGAATTTGAGACACAGAACTTTTATATGTAATCCAAACCGTTCAACGCTTAAGTTTGGCTCAGTTCTGTACGTACATGTATGATGATCGGGGATATCAATGGACTTTCAGTCATTTGGTTACACCAAAGAACTAGACCTGAAAGATTTCAATAAAACCTTTTTTTGAGCCCAAGTGATAATTGGGTTTACGCTCAGTCAGGTCCATTCCAGATTTTCGATGCCCAAAATGACTCATATATTCAAAGTACAATTAATATAAATTTTACATAACATGCACAAAAACCTTGTGCACAACGGATAGTAGAAGCCTTCATTTGTAACCTCTTCATTACATATTCAACATTTGGTCCCTGAATGGGAGCTTTTTTTATTTATATGAAATTTGAGTTAGTTTGGTCCACTATAGACCCGAGCTGAACCCAACCTATTTGCATCCCTATTCGTGATAATAAAGATTTTATAACTCATAAGAACAAATGGAGATGATTTTCTTGTGAACTCTTGAACCACGAACCTCATTTTCTAATATTCTCAGTGTAGAAGCCAAAATAGAGCGAAGAGAATGAATTAAGTAGCACCCAATTCAATGTACGAGATATTAACTTTTATCTTAATTCTTAAATTTTGGATCAATCAGTCCAAATAGGTTATTTTTATATTTTTTACAATTTTTGTGCATAAATTAGTACTGGTAGGTTTTGAATTTCCAAGATGTTTTATTTCAAACATGAGCCTGAACTGTTAGGTATTAATATTTTTTTTCTTAACAAATTCTATTGATGTGTACATTCTTCATATAGATAAATATATATATATATATTGATAGGGGTTATGTCAAGTTTTGATACTTTTTATTTTCTATCTTTGAATATATATATATATATATATATAATTTTAAGCACTTGGTGTTGATGCAATTATTTTAGTTTATTTTGTGTAAGACCCAACTTTGGTGGACCTGACTGCACTTGACCTACAACTCAGAGCAGAAGTATCTTTTACATTATAGAAGTTCTAATATTTTGTTAGTAATCTATCTATTGCAAATGCTATATAATCATATACTTTCTATGTAATTTATTGTTTCACATTAAAAATACTACGTGCTAGGCTATACGGATACTCGGGTCTATGAAAAAGGACCCATGCAGGGAGTTTTCTGGTCAGGCCCTTTGGGCCCATAGACTGGACAGGACTGAATCTTAGGACCAATAGCTAAATGGGGTGGTCTTGGACAAGCACTGGCCCAGCCATAGATTGTGTGTTCTCAATAAACTGGGTAAGCTTATTGGTTGGGACAACCTCTCCATTGTCAAAAGCAGAAATGAATGGTTGTAAATGAAATTTTAATTAGTGTGGTGTGCTGGCCTGACTACTTGAGAACCCTTACCTGAAGCAACATAGGCCCAGCTCAAGGACAGCACCTAAATGTGAAAGACTGATTTGAAAGGGCCTACACTAACAAAAGTGAGCCCAAGTGGGCCCATAGAGCTGGACTGCATACACCGTTACTCATAAGAGAACATTTCTCATCATTAACAGCTTCTCTTGGCAATTGAGGGTTGCTCATTTGGTTGGCAACCCTGCGTGTCACCCGGCCAACCAGGATTCAACCTTGGGCATGCCACTCTTCCCACTTTGGGGACTCTTGGCTCCCATGCTCTCAGCCACTTAAGTTCGGGTACCAAAAAAATTAGAGGAAAAACGATCCGCTTTTATTTTCACCTTTAGTTTGTGCGATATGCCGATATCGCACAAAAGGGGTAGAATTGGACAAGAAATTGGACCCCGTGTACAATACCCACATTTGGGATATAGTCTTGGTCAGAACCATTTCGAGGAATTCATGGTCTTCTATATCTTGCACGGTCAAAATCCAAAAAAAAAAAAAAATAACTCTCATTTTGGTACCCCATCTAATAGGAGGCTATCTCTTAGGAGGGACTCATTTATGAGCACTAAGGTAAATCAATGGCCCGAATAATTTGATAAGACTGATTTTTAACATGGCCCTTATCTATAAAGTTATATTTCCATCTATCCTATCCCAGCAATAGAAAAGCATCTAAGTGGGCCCTATGAGCTCAACCATATATGCACATATTGGATCTGCTTGTAGGTGAAAATCTCCATCGGTAAATAGTAGATATATATAAAGTTGGCTCATCTTCGAAGTTATTCCATGTCAAATGCCAACCCTATTTTGTAATTTAACTGGGGAAAGGGATTAAACCAAGCCCACTTGTAACCAATATTGAGATATCACGAACGGCTAGAATTTATCATCAAGGCTCGTGTATTACAAGTTGGTTCACCTTTAACATCTAAATTGCCCCATGTATTACTCCTATAAATTTATCAGTGGAGCCACCTCTAAAATCTAAAATGTTGAGCTTTGGTTTATGCTTGGGCCTTAAGTATCTAAATTGAGCTTGAATATCTAAAATGCACAAACAAATCTTATTGGATTAAGATTTTGGGATACACTCTAGATTAAGAGAGCGTTTATTTTGAGCATTGTGGGATTTCAATAGGTAGGTCCATTGTGGAGCTCCACTCCTTTGAACTCAAGTATGCAACCAGATGCTCCCTTTTTGTTTCTCCTCTTTATCATTCTGATGTATGTTCCCTCCCACATTCTCCTTTGGTAATTCTTTTACCCCTCAAGTTCTTCCAAGTGCTCCACTGCTCATGTTTGACAATTCCAATTTCTAGTGTTTCCTTTTAATATTATGAAGTCGTTTTTTTTTTTCCTCTCTTTAGTGGAAAGAACGAGCTAGCTTTTCATGTTTGCCTATACAATATCTAGGAGTACTTTCAATATTACAGCAGTTTTACATATACAAAGCTCACATTCATAAATTTCATTTATTATATCCCAAGCATAAAAGACAATCTTTACTAAAAAAAACATGTAAGAGATAACCATCCGGGAAGTGCTGCTTAAAAGAATTCCAAGTCTTTAAAATAAATTAGCTTAAGATTCACTACAAAAAAAAAAAAAAAGAATAGTCATTACAAAATAAACCACAAGGAAGATTCCCTCCACTTTCCTTCCAACATTCTCATTTACACTAACATTGCCTGTTTTACTATTATTTGCTTGTCCAAGCCAGATCCATGCATATCCATTTTTTCCCTTATAAGTTTGAACTCTTTATCTTCCTCAGCTTCATAACCATCATCTTCAGTGCTGGTTTTTGAAAGCTTTGAGGCCATTGATCAGGCCGTCATTCTAGTCTTTGGTGTTATTGTCATCTCGGATGCATTGGGTTGTTAGGATTTCTGATTGATTGAATTTTTTAGACTACAGTTCTGCATATTTTCCTCCATTTAGCTGCTTTTTAATC
This sequence comes from Litsea cubeba, assembly GCA_012931725.1. Taxonomy (NCBI): domain Eukaryota; kingdom Viridiplantae; phylum Streptophyta; class Magnoliopsida; order Laurales; family Lauraceae; genus Litsea; species Litsea cubeba. The sequence goes on from WHSA01001140.1 coordinate 21,863, forward strand.
AAGGCTGAAGAATCTACCTTTCCAGTATACTTTAACCTGCTCTGAATCTACATCCACTTTATAGACGCCAGATTGCAAAACATAAAAGAAACATAAAAAAAAGAAAGAAATAACATATGATATGTGATCAATCAATTGTAATCAAAATAGTAATAATCTTTCAACAAATAGTAATAATACTTTAACCTGCTCTGAATCTTTTTTTGCCCTAATTATTGTGGAAAAGGAAGAGAATCCCAGCAGCCCTAGTTGCCTCCTCCTTCCTCTTGCTTTCTTCATCTCAAATCACAACCAAGCCTTGCACAAATCAAGAAAGGAGCTCCACCATACTCATCATCTTCTCAAGAGCTTTCTCTTGGTACCATTTGTAGAGGAATCCATCAACCTTGAGTTCTCCATTGAGCTAACCTTGCCTTTTGAAGGACTTCCAAGTAAACTCTCCTCCGAATCTCCTAGATTTGTGTTTGTCTAGCCCTTGAGACTCTCCATTTTTATTATTGGAAGTTTTGACTTCCTTTTGATTTGGTTTTGATATTTGGGGGTTTGTATTTGGGGGTTTTGTGTTGATTTGGTGTTTATAGCTTGGAGAAGTGTTTAGAGCTTGATTTGCTTAGTATTGGACCCAAGGCAAGTGGATGAAATGTTTTCTTTGATGCTAAACAATATTTATGCATAGTCTTGGTTTTTCATTAATGGTTTGATTTGCTTAAACCTTGTTTTATGTCATGTCTTTTATTGACCTTGTGATACACTTACGAATGTATTTTTCTTGCTTATTAATCTCTTAGAAAATGTTACATTGATTTGTGTTAAACTTGAATGGTTATATATGGATTTCTATGATTATTTCTTTTGTAATGGAATGGATGGAAAGGAGATGTCGGATGGTTATTTTGGAGGTTTTTGGATGGTGGATTGAAGGTTTGAATGAGGTTTTGAGACCCTAAAAAATGTGTAAAAAGGGTACTCAGGACGTATAAGAAGAAAGGAAGGAAGATAACAGAAATCTGACTTGAAACTGAACTGGCCATGCAGGGTCAGTCAGCTGTCGGCTGACTGAAATCCCATTTCGGTCAATCGACAGCCAACCGGAGATTGTTGGTTCCATTTCCAGAGACCAACAATTTATCAGGAGATCCGTCGGTCTGCTATCGGCTAACCGAACTGTACCTCTTCGGCTAACCGACATCCAACCGAAGTCAGTTCGGTCCCATTTCCAGAGAGTGTATATCTTCTGATATGAATCAGAAGGTCAGCCATCGGTCAGCTGTCGGCTAGCCGACATACCCAATTCGGCTGACCAACAGGTGACCGAGGTGCTGACTGAACTGCAATCTTAATTAATTCTTTTTGGAAGAACTATGTGGAACTATATTGAAGAGGAAACCTCATCATCATGACCTCGTTAAGGTCTTTAAGACTTGTCAATGTAACTAAGGACCCAGAATGTCTCCAAATCTCATGGAGTACCAATTATGTAATAACTTCGACATACGGGACCCTATTCACATTTATTCAATTCTTGGACCTTCAACACTTGACCTGGAGAATGTTAGAAATCCATTTATACTTGATTTTCCCGAATTTCACTTGTACATTTCAACTTTCATGCCTTGTGACTAATCATGCACCGAATATTGTTTTTAGCATTTTGCTATCCTGTTCATGCTTGACCTGATACAATATGTCTTGTGCCTATGAGCATCTTGTCCCGATATATATGTACTGTTTTGTTTTCTTGCACTTGACCTATGAGTCGGCACCACTAAGCTTGGATGTACCTTGTCAGTTTGATCCACTGACTTGGAGATCCCCCTCTTGTCCTGCCAGCTGTAGCCCAGATCTTGTCCTGTCTTGCTACCCGGTTCGCTGCCGTGGTCTGTCTAGTTATATGTATTTATATATGATCGTTGATTCTCCTCACCTTGTGTGACTGAGGTCAACGCCCCTGATAGCTCTATTCACTTTAGTGAGAAAGGATTTAGCTTTGTGTGGTTGCCATCTTGCTAGTTCCTGATTCTTGGTACCTTTACATGTTTTATATTGCTCATGCCTTTTCTTAATAAATGATACATTATCTTTATGAAATTCATTGTTTATGCAGGTTTCTAATGTTTTCGCAAGGTATCATTGTTTTTAATTTATTGTCATATCTTTTCACCCACCAGCCAGACCGTCGTGATTGATCCATTATTTTGGTACTCAGGTCCAGATCCCATTGCCTTTGAGGAGGAGCCTGAGGAGGCGGTTGGTGAACCGCAGCGTGTGATCGAGTGGCAAGCTGATGATGTCATGTAGACATCCAATCAGGCTTAGAGATGCGTCACTTTTTGGGAACTTTTAATTAACATCTTTTCAGTTTATTATTAGTTGTACTGGCCTTTGTTAGCCATTATTTTGGGGCAACTAATTAACTGATCTTTTGTATAAACCTTAACTTTATTCTTTTAGGAAATATGCTAATGATCATTGCTCACTTTGATACTATGTTATCTTGTTTATAAATCAGTATTGTATATGAAATGGAATGGTACTAATATGGTTTGCTACACGCTTCCGCAATCTCGAATATGTACATGTTTGTATGTGAATTACTTGGATATGTAATCCACACCGCGGAACCCTATGGGAAATCACATGCACGGATGAAATGTTTTCTTAATTCCAGTGTACGGATTAACCAACCAAAGAGATACACGTGGCGCGGCATCATTAGTCGCCCATTAGATCCTGAATTTGGGTCCGAGGTCGCGACAGACTAGTATCAAAGCGGGACATGTTTCAGGTAATTAAAAGAAACTAGAAATCTTAAGGACGTGGTGAGGATTCGTTAGACTCTCGTTAGTTAGAATCGTGTGAGCAATGTGTACCCACCCTATGCTTGATATTTTTATGTTCTAACATCTTATTTTGCAGCGTTATGCGACCTCGCAAACGAATAGTGATCGGTGATCACGCTGCTAGTAACAGTGATCATACAGGGCCAGTGGTAGAAAATACAGAAAACACTACCATGCAGAATCAGTTCCAGCAGATGATGCAAGCTATGTTGGATCAACAGAGACAAGCAAATGAGAATCAGGATAGACTGCAAGAACAGATGGCCAAAAAGGATGAAGACCATGCAAGGGACATGGCAATGATGCAGAGACAACTGTTGGAAGTACTTGAGAAGAGACCAGAACCAATTCCAGCTCAACCACAAGGCACTCAGATAGTGATCAATAATAGGGAACATGATCCCAATGGCCTATTTGAACGGTTCAGAAAGAGAGGTCCAAAGGAGTTCACTGGGGCAAAAGATCCATTGACAGCAGATGACTGGCTTGAGTACACAGAGAATATATTTGAAGTGTTCAAATGCACTAGCAAGGAGCAGGTATCACTTGCAGCATCTATGTTTACAAGCTTGGCTGATATCTGGTGGAAGACTATCAAGGCAGAATATAGGACAGTTGAAGATGCACAAGCATGGGGGAATTTCAAGAAGCAGTCTGGTGACAAGTATGTACCCACTCATGTGAAGAGGCAAAAGGCAGTTGAGTTTCAGCAACTCGTACAAGGCAACATGACAGTCCTCAAATACCTCACGAAGTTCGAGAGATTGTCACGATATGCTCCAGAGTTGGTGGACACGGTAGAGAAGAAGACAGCAAAGTTCCTTGAGGGACTTAACCCTAATATTGAGAAAGATGCTACCGGGGTTGTACCACCCGTTACCTTTGAAGAGGCGGTCAAGAGAGCTTACAAGTTTGAGAACTTCCACAATAAGATTCTCAGAAATCAAGGAAAGAACCAAGGCCACCAATAGAACAATCAGCAGAGAAACCATCAGAACAAGAGGCCAAGGCAAGAACAGAATGTGCAGAATCCAGTGGTTTGTATCCACTATGGGAAGAACCATGACAGGGCCCAGTGCCGTACTGTTTCAGAAGCATGTTTCAGATGTGGTTCGATGAACCACCAAATGAGGGATTGCCTGAGGCAAAACAGGCAGAATCAACAGCAGCAGGGAGCACAGCATCCAGCACCACCTCAGAATGCACTGGTTGTTCAGAATCAGGCAAGGCCACAACAATAGCAAGCACCGGAGCAACAATACAGAACCCAACAGCAACAACAGGCCCATCAGCAAGGGCAGGATCAGAACCAACATCCTCAGCAACAGAACAGGAATGCACAGTAGGGCAGACAGCAACAAGCTCAGAACAGGCCACACCAGAGAGGATAAATTTATGCTGTCAATAGAGCTGACGCAGAGGCTGCAGGCAATGTAGTGGAAGATACACTTCTCGTTTGTGGATTTGAGGCTAGGGTTTTGTTTGACCCTGGCTCTACCCATTCTTTCATGTCTCCTAGGTTTTCTACATTGATTGATATGCATGCTAGAGAATTGGATTTCATTTTGATTGTGGCTACCCCATTAGGTAAAGAAGTTGTGTGTAGGACTTTTTACCCTAGTTGTCCAGTCAAGATAAGAGAAGTAGTATTACCGGCAAATATCGTTTTATTGGAGATGCATGATTTTGATGTCATCCTAGGGATGGATTGGTTAGCAGGATACCATGCCACTATGGATTGTTTCCATAAGACCCTCACTTTTAAATTAGAGGAGACCCAAGCAGGGGTGTTGTTTCGGGGAGAGAGGAGTAATCCTCGTGCAGGGTTTATTTCAGCGTTGAAGGCTGATAGATTTCTGAAAAGTGGTTGTGAGGCCTATTTGGCGTTTATCACGGAGGATAAATGGTCCCAAGGGGTGGAGGAGATCCCTATTGTTTGGGAATTCCTGGATGTTTTTCCGGAGGAGATTCCAGGACTACCACCCATCAGAGAGATTGTCAGACCCCGACCCAGGTTTGGAATATTTAATTATATTTTAATCATGATTAGTTGATAAGTGGGGTTAGTGGACGATTAGCTTATTTTCTTAAGCTAGATTAGAAGGTTTGATTAGCTTTGGGAAGTTTCGAGAATCGTTGACTTAGGTTTGACGCGGGCCGGGGAGCCCGTCTGTTGTGTGTGAACCTTTGGGGTTTAACTTTGATTTTTGTAAAATCCCAATTTTGTGCATTTTGACTCATTTCATTTAGATTATCAACTTTCATGTTTTGACCATCTTGATTTAATGATCAGAAATCGCGTTTTTCGAGGAAAAGGGCAAAACTAACTTTTCACACAAAATCTGTACCCAAATTTCGAATATTTCAGAAATTGACAAAAATACACTCTTTGGAAAGTAGAAATTTCGCTGATCGGTTTTGTCTTCTTCGTCGTTTTCATTCGGGGCCCGCAAATGTCATTTTTAGTCTTGTGAAGATCGGGGCCCACAAAACCCATCTTATAAGAGAGGAACTCTCTTCTTCCTCCTTCATTTCTTTTTCCTGCACGGTTTGGAGCCAAGGGCTTTTTCTTCCTCCCATCACTTTCTCTCTCATCTGAAACACCCATTTCTTGGAGTTTTCATGGAGGATTGATCTCCTAGGGTTATTCCTCATCTTCCAAGCTTTCCAAAGACACCTTTTTCAAAGGTTTTGAGCTAGGGCAAGGTTCTCTTTCAAGCTTCTCTTCTTCGTTTGAGCTTTTCAAGGTTAGCAATGGCTTTCCAAACTTGAGATCTTTGTTTTCCTCTTCATTTAGAGTGTTTTCATCCCACATGCAAGAGCTTTCCTTGGAGATTTACAAATATTGATTTTTAGGGTTCTCTTTGGGAAAATTTTGGGGCTTTTGTAGATTTGGAGCTTAAGACCCTAGAGCTTTGTTTGAGGAGTAATATTTCTCTCATCTTGACTTGAGGCAAGTGAATACTCCACTTAATATGATGATTCCATGTTATAAGTTCCATTTCATGTTTTTCTTTCTATGTTATAATCTCTTCATGACTCATAGATTTGTTTTGGACAAATGGAGTAATGTTATGCTTGATTTCCTCTCATGTTATTGTTTTACAATGTATTGAAGGTTTGTTTTCACTTTGGTCATTTTGAAACTTAGCTTTCTTTATATTAAGTGTTTGTGTTCAAAGGCAAGGAAGAAAACTTTGATTTCAAAGTATTATGTTTGGTTAATTGGATTGTTTATGAATGGTGATTTGATGAGTTTGGGTGGTAAAAAAAAGGGTCCAAATGATATTGGAAAATTGTATGAAAGAAAAAGAATGAAAAAGGATAAAAAAAAGATGGAAAAAAGGAGGAGAAGAACCAGACGAGCCGGACTGGACAGAGCCCAGTCCGCTCGAGCGACCCAGGCTCTGTTTGGGCTTCGCTCGAGCGGACCTTGGGTCGCTCGAGCGAGCCCAGCCCAGCCTGGGGGGCCTGTCCAGGGCCTGTTTTGGGTCCGTTTTAAAAATCTGTTTGGCCCAATTGAGGACTATTTTGGGCCTGTTTCAAGACCTGATATTGGGCAGTTTCAAGACCTGATATTGGGCTGTTTTAAGACCTGATTTCTGGGCTTCTTTAAGGACTGTCTTGGGCCAAGTTAGCGGACTGTTTTGAGCTTGGGTTAAGGCCAGTTGTGGGCCGGATTAAAAAGGGTTTAAACCAGTTTTTAATGAGGACTCATTGGATATAATTTCATGTCCACTTCAAGCCTATGTTCAAGCCCAATTCAGCCCAAATTCTTTTCTATAATTGAAGCCCATTCAGCCCTTTTACAATCCTAGAACTATTGTGAAAATTGGCTTGGACTATGATCAAAACCATTTGGGAACCTTCAAGTCTAAATGTACACTTCATCCCTTGTAATTGTCAAAGATCATCTGTGGCACCAAATTACTTTCTATTAGTGACAATAAAGGGGTCAAATGTATATCGAGACGACCCGCATAAGACGGTTGAATCATCATACATTCATTCCATGTAAAAAGACTTTGTTCGGATTCTTTCATCAATCTTTTGAATGCTTTGAGGTGGTTTACCACATCTTTAGATATTGATAAGACTACTCACCTATTTTGCTCGGATTCGTCAATATGTATTTGTTCGGAGTAGTTTTCTTATCGATTTTGGAAATGTATCTTATGAACGGATTTGTATTACTTCGAGGTTTCGAACTTTTACTCTAATGGCACCACTAAGCTTAGGTTACCTTGTCGGACTGATCATCCGGCTTGGGATCTTTAAATTAATTGCCAGCTGCAGTTTGGATTCTGTCTGTACCAACCATGGCAACGGTTTATTTCCGGTCCCACGTGTGGTGGCTACGGTTCTGTTTGTTAACGACTACGTTCGTTCCGGTCCCACGAGTAGTGGCTACGGTTTTGTCTGCTCCTGTTACTTCGGTAACAGGAGAATTTAGCTATACGTGGTCTGCCAATGTTTTTATACATTTAATGTTTATCTTATGGTTCTTGTTTATTTCATTTATCATAGCATTAGATTTGTAAACTATTAAGATGTCTATCTTTTAGTTCGTCATTTCTATTATTCAGGATTTAATCGTGGCTCTCATTTATTTAATATTTTACTTTTCTGTCATTCTATTATTGTTATATTTGCTTGCCAGACCGTCGTGTCTGACCCTGTTTGCTTGGTGCCAGATGTCGAGCCCCTCGCTGTCGAGGCGCACTTCGAGGCGGAACCTATAGTCCTTGTGGAGGGCGAGTGGCAGCCCGATGATGTCATTTAGACGTCGGGTTGTTTTTGGAGCTGCGATCACATTTTGGGGATTAGATACTATTCTTTTTGGGGATTTTGTTGTAGCCATTGTTGGCTTATTCTTTTGGGGAAAAATTGTAATTATTGGCTAACTTTACTTTTGTATTTAACTTGAAACCAACTTTGGAGCCTACCAATGAAATGTTTCTCCTTTTGATGCTAGTCTTGTGCGTTCTCATCTTATACCCGTATGATATGGACTTTTATGTTCGCTACAATGCTTCGCGTAATTTGTTCGTTTGAATGTGATTGTTATTAATCACTGTTGGATCGATTTTCGAGGATCCTTACCGCGGAAACCTGTGGGAAACTAGCGTGTGCGGGCGGAATTTTCCGGCCCGTCGCGCCACCACCCCGGATTAAGGTCTTGTTTAACAGGTCCTCGGTCCGGGGGCGTCACAGGCTTGGTATCATAGCGAGAAATATTTGAGGCAATTAAAATTGGATTAGAAACATAAGGACGTGGCAAGGATTCGTTAGAATTTCTGTTAGTTAGTATCGATTGGGTTTGGGAACACCTTATTATTATATTTTGTTGTACTAACAAGTTGTTTTGCAGCACTATGCCTCCACGCTGACCTCCAGTGAATGCAAACGCATCAGGCAGTAACAACGACAGTGGGGTTGAGAATCAAATGACAAGACAATTTCAGCAACTTATGCAGATGTTAGTTGAACAACAACAACGAGCCAATGAGAATCAAGCTAGATTCCAAGAGCAGATGGCAAAGAAGGACGAAGAATTGACACAGGTTCAGAGGCAGATGCTTGAAGTTTTGGGTAGGAGGCCAGAACCAATGCCTAATATGGAAGCTATGCAGAACAGAAACCGGGATCCTAATATTTTGTTTAAGAAGTTCAGAAAGAGAGGTCCTAAGGAGTTCATAGGACAAGAAGATCATTTGGCAGCTGATGACTGGTTAGCCCTCACGGAGAACATCTTTGATATCTTTGTATACACAGGCAGACAACGAGTTCATCTAGCAACTTCCATGTTCACCGGACTGGCAGATATTTGGTGGAAGACCATTAAGGAAGGTTATCAAAATATTGAGGATGGGATTGCTTGGGCCACCTTCAAACAGCAGTTCAGTGAGAAGTATGTCCCCGCACACATCAAGAAGCAGAAGGCAGCAGAGTTTCAGTTTCTCAAGCAAGAGGACATGACCGTTCTTGAATATCTTACCAAGTTTGAGAAGTTGTCTCGTTATGCACCGGAGCTTGTGGATACGGAAGAGAAGAAGATCACTAAGTTTATGGATGGACTTAATCCCATCATCTTGAGGGATGCTTTAGGTGTGGTACCACCAACCACTTTCCAAGAGGCTATCAAAAGAGCTTATAGATTTGAAGACATCAACAATCAGATCATCAAGGATAATCAGAGGAAGAGGCAACAATACCAAGGAGGGCAGAAATCTTATCAAGGCAAGAGGCAGAAGAAACAGCAGAATACTCCGGCTCAAGGTGGGTGTGAGCATTGTGGCAAGAATCACCCTTCTCAGCAGTGTTATAGAGTTACGGGTGCGTGTTTTAAGTGTGGTGGCACAGATCACCAAATGAAGGATTGCCCAAATAATAGAAATCAAGGCAATAGGGCACCTCAGCAGCCACCTAGGCAGGTACCTCAGCAGAACCAGCAGGAAGTTCAGAATCAACCAAGGCAGCAGCAGAATCAGCAGCCTCGACAACAACCACAAAATCAGAATGTACGTCCACCGCAACAGAATCGGAATGTGCAGCTAGGAAGGCCAAATCAGAACCAAAATCGACCGCGTCAGCAAGGCCGCCTCAATCACCTAATCAGATGGACGCAGAAGCAGTGGGAGATGTTGTGGAAGGTAAACTTCTAATTTGTGATGTAGAAGCTAAAGTGTTGTTTGACCCGGGATCTACTCACTCTTTTATATCCCATGTGTTTGCTAAAATGATTAGTGTGCCTGCTAGAGAGTTAGAGTTTGTTTTGACTGTTACTACTTCGGTAGGGAAACAAGTTGTGTGTAGTACATTTTACCCTAGTTGTTCAGTGAAGATAGGAGAGGTCATTTTCCCTGCAGATCTTATTACCTTAGTTATGCATGACTTTGATGTCATTTTAGGCATGGATTGGTTAGCGGGACATCATGCCTCTATGGATTGCTATAGCAAGACCATTGTTTTTAGATTGGATGGGATATCCTCCGGGGTGAAATTTCAGGGAGCGAAAAGGGTTTCCCCGGCTAGGTTCATTTCAGCTCTTTCTGCAGCTAAGTTGTTGAGATCAGGATGTGAAGGATTCGTTGCATTTGTCACCAAGGATGAACAGTCCCAAGGGGTGGAGAACATTCCGGTAGTGTGCGAGTTTCCCGATGTTTTTCCGGAAGAGATTCCAGGTTTACCACCTATCAGAGAGGTTGAGTTTACAATAGAGTTGATGCCAGGGACTGCTCCAATCTCAATTGCTCCTTACAGGATGGCTCCAGCAGAGTTAGGAGAATTGGAACCCCAGTTATATTTGTCAAGAAGAAGGATGGAAGCTTGATGATGTGTATAGACTATAGGAAATTGAACCAAGTGACCATCAAGAACAAGTACCCTTTACCAAGGATAGACGAGTTGTTTGATCAGTTGCAAGGTGCAGAGTTTTTCTCAAAGATAGATTTGAGGTCCGAATACCATCAGTTGAGGGTTAGAGAATCAGACATCCCGAAGACAGCTTTTCGAACTAGATACGGGCACTATGAATTTTTGGTGATGCCCTTTGGACCGACGAATGCACCAGCGGTATTTATGGCCCTTATGAACAAGATCTTTACACCCTATCTAGATCAGTTCACAGTCATCTTTATTGATGACATTCTAGTGTATTCCAAGTCAAGAGAAGACCATGAGCAGCACTTGAGGACTTCATTACAGTTGTTGAGAGATAATCAGTTGTATGCGAAGCTTGGGAAATGCGAGTTTTGGCTAGAGCAAGTCACTTTTCTTGGTCACATCATTTCTAGAGAAGGACTAGCAGTTGATCCAGCGAAGATAGAAGCAGTCATCAATTGGGAGAAGCCGAAGAATGTGACTGAGATTAGGAGTTTTCTGGGTTTAGCAGGATACTATAGAAGATTTGTACAAGGATTTTCATCCATTGCAGCACCGTTGACCAAATTGACCCGAAAGAATGTACCGTTCGTGTGGTCGGAGAAATGTGAAGCTAGTTTTGAAGAATTGAAGAAGAGGTTAACTTCAGCACCTGTCCTCACCTTACCTTCAGGGAGTGGTGGTTTTGTTATCTATACAGATGCTTCAGGTGTAGGACTTGGATGTGTTTTGATGCAAAATGGGAATGTGATTGCGTATGGCTCGAGGCAATTGAAGGAACACGAGAAGAAATATGCGACGCACGATTTGGAGTTGGCATCTATAGTGTTCGCGTTGAAGATGTGGAGACACTATCTGTACGGAGAAAATTTTGAAGTTCATTCGGATTACCGTAGTCTCCAATATTTGTTCTCTCAGAAAGAATTAAACATGAGGCAAAGAAGATGGATGGAGTACATCAAAGACTATGATTTCCCGATCATCTATCATCCGGGGAAAGTTAACGTGGTGGCGGATGCTTTGAGTAGAAAATCAGTTTGTTTGGCCAGTTTGCAAGGGTTTTACAATTTTCAGCAATTTGAAGAGTTGAGAGTAGAGTTCCAACCTTTGAGGGAAGGAGTTGTGTTGGCAAATATGACAGTGTCTGAGCCAGTCTTCATACAGAAAATCAAGGACAGTCAGATGCAAGATCCAGACTTGGCTAAAATTGTGGAGCACATCTCGGAACGCCCAGATTTTCAGATCATGGATGGAGTTTTGTACTTCCAGTGGCAGGCTTTGTGTTCCAAAGATTGACAATTTGAAGGATGACATTATGGTAGAAGCTCACAATACGAGGTATTCCGTACACTCGGGGAGTACGAAGATGTACCAAAATTTGAAGAGTCGTTTTTGGTGGAACAATATGAAGAGAGAGATAGCAGCCTTCGTATCTAGATGCTTGACTTGTCAATTAGTGAAGGCAGAACATCAGAAACCACCTGGTCTTTTGAAGCCCTTAGAAATTCCGGAGTGGAAATGGGAACACCTGACTATGGATTTCGTCTCGGGTCTACCGACTACAAGCAGAGGGAACAATGCTATTTGGATCATAGTAGATCGGTTAACGAAGTCGGCACACTTTATTCCTTTGAAGACTGGGAAGAAAATGCACATGTTGGCTTTGGCACAGGCTTTCGTGAAGGAGATTGTCAGTCGTCATGATCAGCCGGTCTCCATTACTTCAGATCGAGATAGTAGATTTATTTCGAGGTTTTGGAAGACCCTGCTTGAGTCAATGGGAACGAAACTTCAATTCAGCACAGTATATCACCCGCAAACCGATGGTCAATCGGAGAGAACTATTCAGACCCTTGAGGACATGCTTAGGGCTTGTGTACTTGATTTCAAGAATCAATGGGATGAGGATTTACCGCTCTGTGAGTTTGCCTACAACAACAGTTACCATTCAAGCATAGGGATGGCCCCTTTCGAAGCGTTGTATGGCAGGAAGTGTAGGACCCCAGTGTGTTGGGAAGAAATCGGAGAACGCAGTTTTCATGGTCCTTCTTTGGTTGAAGAAACGAGTGATAAAGTCAGAATTATTCACGAGCGATTGAAGATTTCGAGAAGTCGATAGAAAAGCTATGCTGATGTTCGAAGGAAGGATCTACAATTCCAAGTTGGAGACAAAGTATTCTTAAAAGTATCTCCGGTCAAAGGAACACTGAGATTTGGGCAGAAGGGCAAATTGTCTAAGAGATTCATTGGACCGTATGAGATCTTGAGTCGTATCGGGGAAGTAGCATATAGATTAGCTTTGCCTCCAGAACTTTCAGGTGTGCACAATGTGTTTCACGTGTCAATGTTGAGGAAGTATGTTTCGGACCCTTCACACGTGCTACATCACGAACCGTTGGATGTTCGAGAAGATGCCACCTACATTGAGAAACCGGCAGAGATTATTGACACCAAAGAGCAAGAGCTGAGAAACAGAACAATTCAGTGGGTAAAGATTCGTTGGGAGAATCATGGACCAGAAGAGGCCACTTGGGAACTTCGTGATCAGGTCCAGAAGAAGTATCCTCAGCTATTTCCAGAGGTTAGTGATCATTTGGAGGCCCAAATGTGATTTTAGGGGTGGAGGATGTCAGACCCCGACCCAGGTTTGAAATATTTAATTATAATTTAACCGTGATTAGTTGATAAGTGGGGTTAGTGGACGATTAGCTTATTTTCTTAAGCTAGATTAGAATGTTTGATTAGCTTTGGGAAGTTTCGAGAATCGTTGACTTAGGTTTGACGCGGGCCGGGGCGCCCGTGTGTTGTGTGTAACCTTTGGGGTTTAACTTTGATTTTTGTAAAATCCCAATTTTGTGCATTTTGACTCATTTCATTTAGATTATCAACTTTCATGTTTTGACCATCTTGATTTAATGATCAGAAATCGCGTTTTTCGAGGAAAAGGGCAAAACTGACTTTTCACACAAAATCTGTACCCAAATTTCAAAAATTTCAGAAATTGACAAAAATACACTTTTTGGAAAGTAGAAGTTTCGTTGATCGTTTTTGTCTTCTTCGTCGTTTTCATTCGGGGCCCGCAAATGTCATTTTTAGTCTTGTGAAGATCGGGGCCCACAAAACCCATCTTATAAGAGAGGAACTCTCTTCTTCCTCCTTCATTTCTTTTTCCTGCACGGTTTGGAGCCAAGGGCTTTTTCTTCCTCCCAGCACTTTCTCTCTCATCTGAAACACCCATTTCTTGGAGTTTTCATGGAGGATTGATCTCCTAGGGTTATTCCTCTTCTTCCAAGCTTTCCAAAGACACCTTTTTCAAAGGTTTTGAGCTAGGGCAAGGTTCTCTTTCAAGCTTCTCTTCTTCGTTTGAGCTTTTCAAGGTTAGCAATGGCTTTCCAAACTTGAGATCTTTGTTTTCCTCTTCATTTAGAGTGTTTTCATCCCACATGCAAGAGCTTTCCTTGGAGATTTACAAATATTGATTTTTAGGGTTCTCTTTGGGAAAATTTTGGGGCTTTTGTAGATTTGGAGCTTAAGACCCTAGAGCTTTGTTTGAGGAGTAATATTTCTCTCATCTTGACTTGAGGCAAGTGAATACTCCACTTAATATGATGATTCCATGTTATAAGTTCCATTTCATGTTTTTCTTTCTATGTTATAATCTCTTCATGACTCATAGATTTGTTTTGGACAAATGGAGTAATGTTATGCTTGATTTCCTCTCATGTTATTGTTTTACAATGTATTGAAAGTTTGTTTTCACTTTGGTCATTTTGAAACTTAGCTTTCTTTATATTAAGTGTTTGTGTTCCAAGGCAAGGAAGAAAACTTTGATTTCAAAGTATTATGTTCGGTTAATTGGATTGTTTATGAATGGTGATTTGATGAGTTTGGGTGGTAAAAAAAAAGGGTCCAAATGATCTTGGAAAATTGTATGAAAGAAAAAGAATGAAAAAGGATAAAAAAAGATGGAAAAAAGGAGGAGAAGAACCAGACGAGCCGGACTGGACAGAGCCCAGTCCGCTCGAGCGACCCAGTGGGCCGCTCGAGCGGACCAGGCTCTGTCTGGGCTTCGCTCGAGCGGACCTTGGGTTGCTCGAGCGAGCCCAGCCCAGCCTGGGGGGCCTGTCCAGGGCCTGTTTTGGATCCGTTTTAAAAATCTGTTTGGCCCAATTGAGGACTGTTTTGGGCCTGTTTCAAGACCTGATATTGGGCTGTTTCAAAACCTGATATTGGGCTATTTTAAGACCTGATTTCTGGGCTACTTTAAGGACTGTTTTGGGCCAAGTTAGCGGACTGTTTTGAGCTTGGGTTAAGGCCAGTTGTGGGCCTGATTAAAAAGGGTTTAAACCAGTTTTTAATGAGGACTCATTGGATATAATTTCAGGTCCACTTCAAGCCTATGTTCAAGCCCAATTCAGCCCAAGTTCTTTTCTATAATTGAAGCCCATTCAGCCCTTTTACAATCCTAGAACTATTGTGAAAATTGACTTGGACTATGATCAAAACCATTTGGGAAACCTTCAAATCAAAATGTACACTTCATCCCTTGTAATTGTCAAAGATCATCTGTGGCACCAAATTACTTTCTATTAGTGACAATAAAGGGGTCAAATGTTTATCGAGACGACCCGCATAAGACGGTTGAATCATCATACATTCATTCCATGTATAAAGACTTTTGTTCGGATTCTTTCATCAATCTTTTGAATGCTTTGAGGTGGTTTACCACATCTTTATATATTGATAAGACTACTCACCTATTTTGCTCGGATTCGTCAATATGTATTTGTTCGGAGTAGTTTTCTTATCGATTTT
The DNA here is from genome assembly GCA_012931725.1 of Litsea cubeba. NCBI lineage: Eukaryota > Viridiplantae > Streptophyta > Magnoliopsida > Laurales > Lauraceae > Litsea > Litsea cubeba. Next base: position 36,901 of record WHSA01001140.1, read on the forward strand.
GGAAATGTATCTTATGAACGGATTTGTATTACTTCGAGGTTTCGAACTTTTACTCTAATGGCACCAGTAAGCTTAGGTTACCTTGTCGGACTGATCATCCGGCTTGGGATCTTTAAATTAATTGCCAGCTGCAGTTTGGATTCTATCTGTACCGACCATGGCAACGGTTTATTTCCGGTCCCATGTGTAGTGGCTACGGTTCTGTTTGTTAACGACTACGTTCGTTCCGGTCCCACGAGTAGTGGCTACGGTTTTGTCTGCTCCCGTTACTTCGGTAACAAGGGAATTTAGCTATACGTAGTCTGCCAATGTTTTTATACATTTAATGTTTATCTTATGGTTCTTGTTTATTTCACTTATCATAGCATTGGATTTGTAAACTATTAAGATGTCTATCTTTTAGTTCGTCATTTCTATTATTCAGGATTTAATCGTGGCTCTCATTTATTTAATATTTTACTTTTTTGTCATCCTATTATTGTTATATTTGCTTGCCAGACCGTCGTGTCTGACCCTGTTTGCTTGTTGCCAGATGTCGAGCCCCTCGCTGTCGAGGTGCACTTCGAGGCGGAACCTATAGTCCTTGTGGAGGGCGAGTGGCAGCCTGATGATGTCGTTTAGACGTCGGGTTGTTTTTGGAGCTGCGATCACATTTTGGGGATTAGATACTATTCTTTTTGGGGATTTTGTTGTAGTCATTGTTGGCTTATTCTTTTGGGGAAAAATTGTAATTATTGGCTAACTTTACTTTTGTATTTAACTTGAAACCAACTTTGGGGCCTACCAATGAAATGTTTCTCCTTTTGATGCTAGTCTTGTGCGTTCTCATCTTATACCCGTATGATATGGACTTTTATGTTTGCTACAATGCTTTCGCGTAATTTGTTCGTTTGAATGTGATTCTTATTAATCACTGTTGGATCGATTTTCGAGGATCCTTACTGCGGAAACCTATGGGAAACTAGCGTGTGCGGGTGGAATTTTTCGGCCCGTCGCGCCATGACCTCGGATTAAGCTCTTGTTTAACGGGCCCTCGGTCCGGGGGCGTGACAGAGATAGACTTCACTATTGAGTTGTTACCGGGGACAGCTCCAATATCTATTGCACCTTACAGAATGGCTCCGACAGGATTGGGGGAGTTGAAGATTCAGTTGCAGGAATTATTGGACAAAGGTTTTGTGAGACCTAGCATTTCACCGTGAGGAGCTCCAGTTTTATTTGTTAAGACGAAAGATGGTTCGATGAGGATGTGCATTGACTACCAGAGATTGAATCAAGTAACTATCAAGAACAAGTATCCATTGCCAAGGATAGATGAACCGTTTGATCAGTTACAAGGAGCTGCTTACTTTTCGAAGATTGATTTGAGATCCGATTATCATCAGCTGAGAGTCAGAGATTCAGATGTACCGAAAACAGCTTTCCGGACACGATATGGACACTATGAGTTCCTAGTGATGCCATTCGGTTTGACTAATGCACCGGCTGTGTTCATGGCATTGATGAACAAGATATTTGCAGAGTATCTAGATCAGTTTACAGTGGTGTTTATTGATGACATTTCGGTGTATTCCAAGACCAAATCAGAGCATGAAGAACATTTGAGGATAGCACTTTAGCTTCTAAGAGATAATCAGTTACATGCAAAGCTCAGTAAGTGTGAATTTTGTTAGATCAAGTCATATTTTTGGGTCATATTATCTCCAAGGAAGGATTATCAGTCGACCCGTCCAAGATTGAAGCAGTTATGAATTGGGAGAGACCGAAGAATGCGTCAGAAATCAGAAGTTTTCTTGGATTGGCAGGGTATTACTGGAGGTTTGTTCAGTGATTTTCGTCAATTGCGTCACCTTTGACGAAGTTGACAAGGAAGAATGCACCATATGTATGGACAGATAAGTGTGAAGCTAGTTTCCAAGAGCTTAAGAATAGATTAACTACAGCACCAGTTCTCACTTTGCCATCCGGAAGCGGCGGTTTTACCATTTTTACCGATGCTTCGAACGTTGGACTGGGTTATGTTTTGATGCAGGATGGAAAAGTAGTTGCATATGGATCCCAGCAGTTGAAAGACCATGAGAAGAACTATGCAACACATGATCTGGAGCTGGCAATGGTTGTTTTGGCATTGAAGATGTGGAGACATTACCTCTATGGAGAGAAATTTGAGGCTCACTCCGATCACCGCAGTCTACAGTATTTGTTTTCTCAGAAGGAGCTAAACATGAGGCAGATAAGTGTTAGTTTTATGGACTCAATCCAGTAGATGATATAATAAATTGATTAATTTCTTTCTTTATCAGTATATTCATACTTTCCTTTCATGAGATGAATGGTGATTTATTATATACTTGCACATAACCAATACGAATGACATGATGGTTCATAAGATGAACCGGAGTCCATAAGTATATTAGATGTAACACATGTGTATGGATGAGAAACACATACGGGAGACATGTGTGACAAATCTTATACTTAAATATCTTCACAACCAGTGATGAAACTGGACATCTCATACTGACAAGGTTGCAGCACTTTGATCACTATGAGATAGTGTGATTTGTCTCGATCATCAGAATGCAAGATTTTGGATCATAGTGCTGGTACATTGGATGTATTGAAGGACTATGAGAAGCACCTTATAAACATTGTCTTTACTTTAAGGTCTGCTCTCATAATTCCCTAGTAATAGGCTCTCAATCCTGAGACATTAATGAACTCAAGTTTCTATCTATTCATTTGCTTTGAGTCACCAATGAGTGAGGCCAACTGTAGGTTAACACCTCGGTGATTTGGGTACGTGGTAGTAGAGCTGTGGGAACATTCAATGGTCAAGATGGAATCTATCTCTAATATCCCCTTACCAATTAATGGATTTATCATTGGTAAGTGCGCACCCATTCCGATTAAGAGTTAATTGGAAAGGTACCTATGATCATTATAATTAATTGGGGCTCAAGGATAATAAGATATGGATCTAGTTTGGAAGACAGGTCCAATTGATCCATGGATATTGATAGAGGGGTCTACTTGTGGTAATGTGGAAGTTTAGGGTCTTCTATGTAATATTCCTAAGACTGGAGTTCAATTGCATTTATATAGTCGGTTATTTGCAATTAACTGTGGGCTCGGATTACACATGAGATGTGGGGTCGCGTGTCCCAGTTGGAGCCAGCTTTCTAAGGAATCCCTAGTGGTCCCCACGCTAGCCCAATTATTAGAAAGTATCTAATTATAGTTGAACTCTAAAAGGAAAGTTACTATTTCTATTTGAAGTGAGACTTCTAATAGTGGTAATAGTAGACTTACTAATTTTAGTAGAAGTCAGACTTCTATTTTAATTAGAAAGGAATTGGAAAGTTACTAATCATATTTGAAGTGAGACTTCTAATTATGATATGGTAAGTTATTAATTAATGGAAGTAAGACTTCTATTATAATTAGTAAAGAAAAGGTTACTAAAAGTTATAAATATAAAGGAGAAAAAGGAGCCTGGACGTCCATGAATAATCCCACCCTAGGGATTCACGCCCAAGGCCCCCTTGTGCAAGAGTTGCACATGCCCATTCTTCTCTCCCTTTTCTAGTTCTCTTTCTAGTTCCTCCCTAGAGTTCCTAGTAGTTTTCTCTTGGAGATCCCACCATCTTCTTGAGAAAAAGGAGAATCTGATACGGGTCATAGCGTGGAAGATCAAGAGGTCTTGGAGATTCCTATTTGATTAGTGAAAGCGTTTCATCATCAAAGAAAGACGCAACTTCTCCATTAGAGCACAACCGAGCTCCAAAGGTATAATCCACTTCCTTGCATGTTGTAGATTATTATGGATGCTTGTTAGTTGCTGTTTCTATCTTCTAGATAGATTGTATTTACTGATCATGATGGCTGAGATTGAGGACATGGATCTTGGACTGGGTTTTATAGCCTTCTGGATAGTTGATCCTGGCATCAAGTGGGTCAAAAGTTTTTGAAACCTATCCTAGAGGCCCACCCTATTTCCAACAAGAAGATGGATGGAATATATCAAGGATTATGATTTTCCAATCAAGTATCACCCGGGGAAAACGAATGTAGTCACTGATGCTTTGAGCAGAAAGTCAGTAAGCATGGAAAGTCTTCGGGGAACTTATGTTTTTCAGCAGTTAGAGGAGTTGGGAGTAGATCTACAGCTACTAAGGAAGGGTGTCATGTTAGCAAATATGTCAGTGTCAGAACCTTCCTTCATTCAGAAGATCAAAGAGAATCAGTTGCAAGACCCAGAGTTGAATAGAGTTTTAGAGCATATAGCAGATCGTCCAAATTCTCATATTGTGGATGGAGTTTTGTACTACTGAGACCGTCTATGTGTACCTAACATAAAGGACTTGAGGAATGATATCATGACAAAGGCTCACAATACCGAGTATTGTATGCATCCCGGCAGTACGAATACGTATCAGAACTTGAAGGGCAGATTTTGGTGGAACAACATGAAGAGAGAGATAGCAGCATTTGTCTCCAGATGCATGACATGTCAGTTGATAAAGGTAGAACATCAGAGACCTCCAGGGTTGTTACAGCCATTAGAGATCCCATAATGGAAATGGGAACATATTACCATAGACTTCATCTCGGGATTACCGAAGACTAGCAGAGGCAATGATGCCATTTGGGTCATTGTGGACCGTCTCACCAAGTCAGCTCATTTCCTTCCGATGAGGACAGGGAAGAAGATGCATATGTTACCTTTGGCTCAGTTGTTTGTCAGTAAGATTGTCAGTCCACATGGACAGCCAGTTTCCATCACATCTGATAGAGACAGCAGATTCGTCTCAAGATTTTGGAAAACATTGCATGAGTCTATGGATACGAAGTTACAGTTCAGCACAGCCTATCACCCACGGACCGATGGTCAGTCAGAGAGGACAATTCAGACTCTTGAGGATATGCTCCGAGCTTGCGTGTTAGATTTCAAGACTTAGTGGGATGAAGCCTTACCATTATGTGAGTTCGCTTACAACAACAGTTTCCACTCGAGTATTGGAATGGCGCCTTTTGAGGCATTGTATGACAAAAGGTGTATGACACCTGTATGTTGGGAAGAAGTAGGCGTTCGCAGCTTCCATGGACCGACTATGGTTAGTGAAACGAGTGACAAGGTCAAGTTGATTCAAGAACGTCTGAAAGTAGCCCAGAGTAGACAGAAGAGTTATGCAGATTCCCACCGAAGAGATTTACAGTTCAAGGAAGGAGATAAGGTTTTCTTGAAAGTATCACCGACTCGTGGAACTTTGAGGTTTGGACAGAAGGGCAAGCTATCTCGGAGATACATTGGACCGTATGATATTGTGAGTAAGATTGGTGATGTGGCTTACAGATTAGCCTTACCACCCGAACTCTCCAGCGTACACGATGTTTTTCATGTGTCGATGTTGAAAAAGTACGTCCCCCATAGATTGCATATACTCCACTATGAGCCATTGGAAATCTGAGAAGATGCTACATATGTGGAAAAGCCTAAGCGGATTATCGATACCAAGGAACGGGAGTTGAGAACACAGACAATTCAGTGGGTCAAAGTGCTTTGGGAGAATCGTGGACCGGAAGAAGCAACATGGGAACTACGGGATCAAGTTCAGAAGAAGAACCCGCATCTACTACCGGAGGTGAGTTTTGTTTCATTTGGAGGACCAAATGCCCTAGGGGTGGAGGATGTAAGACCCCGACCCGAGAGACCTCGATCAGTGTTAATTAAGTGGTGTTTTAGCTCTAAGTGTGTTTAGTGGATTTTAGTTTAGTTTTGGGTTAGAATAACATTAAAAATAGCTTTCGGGATTTTGAGAGCCTTCTTGATTTGTGGGACCCTTTGGGGGTTCTTCTTACGATTTTTGCGTGAGCTTGGAAGTTTATTCGTGATTTCCTTAAATTATGTTTTTATCCTGTTTAGCTTATCTTGTTTATCTTTTCAACTTTCATGTTGACCCCGTTCTCGTTTGAAACTCCTAAACCTGACTTTTCTCAATTTGAGTGCAAAATGGTCTTTTTACCCAAAATCTGGATACAATTTTCAATGTCACCAAAACCCGCAAAACATATACTTTTTGAAAACTAGAAATTTCGTCGATCAACTTTGTCTTCTTCGTCGAAACCATTTGAAGCCCCGAAATCCATGTTCTTAGCCTGACAAATACTTTAAGTTGTGGGACCCACTCCACTTTGGCTATATAAGGGAACCCTTTCCCTCATTTCTCTCTTCTTGCCCTAATTACTATGGAAGAGGAAGAGAATCCTAGCAGCCCTAGTTGCCTCCTCCTTCCTCTTGCTTTCTTCATCTCAAATCACCACCAAGCCTTGCACAAATCAAGAAAGGAGCTCCACCATATTCATCATCTTCTCAAGAGCTTTCTCTTGGTACCATTTGTAAAGGAATCCATCAAACTTGAGTTCTCCATTGAGCTAACCTTGCCTTTTGAAGGACTTCTAAGTAAACTCTCCTCCTAATCTCCTAGATTTGTGTTTGTCTAGCCCTTGAGACTCTCCATTTTTATTATTGGAAGTTTCTCTTCCTTTTGATTTGGTTTTGATGTTTTAGGGTTTGTATTTGGGGGTTTTGTGTAGATTTGGTGTTTATAGCTTGGAGAAGTGTTTAGAGCTTGATTTGCTTAGCATTGGACCCAAGGCAAGTGGATGAAATGTTTTCTTTGATGCTAAACCATATTTATGCATATTCTTGATTTTTCATTAATGGTTTGATTTGCTTAAACCTTGTTTTATGTCATGTCTTTTATTGAGCTTGTGATACACTTACTAATGTATTTTTCTTGCTTATTAATCTCTTAGAAAATGTTACATTGATTTGTGTTAAACTTGAATGGTTATATATGGATTTCTATGATTCTTTCTTTTGTAATGGAATGGATGGAAAGGAGATGTTGGATGGTTATTTTGGAGGTTTTTGGATGGTGGATTGAAGGTTTGAATGAGGTTTTGAGACCCTAAAAAATGTGCAAAGAGGGTACTCAGGACGTATAAGAAGAAAGGAAGGAAGATAACAGAAATCTGACTTGAAACTAAACTGGCCATGCAGGGTCAGTCAGCTGTCGGTCAGATGTCGACTGACCAAAATCCCATATCGGTCAACCGACAGCCAACCGGACATTGTCGGTTCCATTTCCAAAGACCAATAATTTATCAGGAGATCCGCCGGTCAACTGTCGGCTAACCAAACTATACCACTTCGGCTAACCGACATCCAACCGAAGTCAGTTCGGTCCCATTTCCAGAGAGCTGTATATCTTCTGATGTGAATCAGAAGGTCAGCCATCGGTCAGCTGTCGGCTAGCCGACATACCCAGTTCGGCTGACCAACAAGTGACCGAGGTGCTGACCGAACTGCAATCTTAATTAATTCTTTTTGGAAGAACTATGTGGAACTATATTGAAGAGGAAACCTCATCATCATGACCTCGTTAAGGTCTTTTAGACTTGTCAATGTAACTAAGGACCCGGAATGTCTCCAAATCTCATGGAGTACCAATTATGTAATAACTTCGACATACGGGAACCTATTCACATTGATTCAAATCTTGTACCTTTAACACTTGACCTGGAGAATGTTAGAAATCCATTTATACTTGATTTTCCCAAATTTCACTTGTACATTTGAAGTTTCATGCCTTGTGACTAATCATGCCCCGAATATTGTTTTTAGCATTTTGCTATCCTATTCATGCTTGACCTGATACGATATATCATGTGCCTATGAGCATCTTGTCCCGATATATATGTACTGTTTTGTTTTCTTGCACTTGACCTATGAGTCGGCACCAGTAAGCTTGGATGTACCTTGTTAGTTTGAACCACTGTCTTGGAGATCCCCCTCTTGTCCTGCCAGCTGCAGCCTGGATCTTGTCCTATCTTGCTACCCGGTTCGCTACCATGGTCTTGTCTAGTTATATGTATTTATATATGATCATTGACTCTCCTCACCTTGTGTGACTGAGGTCAACTCCCCGATAGCTCTCTTCACTTTAGTGAGAGAGGATTTAGCTTTGTGTGGTTGCCATCTTGCTAGTTCCTGATTCTTGGGACCTTTACATGTTGTATATTGCTCATGCCTTTTCTTAATAAATGATATATTATCTTTATGAAATTCATTATTGTCGCGACCCCGGACCGAAAGGGGAAAGATCCGAGTCCGGGAGTCGGGACGGTGGGGTGATGCCGCGCCACGTGCATCTCTTTGCCTAAACCGCACACGGAATTAAAAGAACATTTATCCGTGCACGTGATTTCCCATAGGGTTCCGCGGTGAGGATTATCTTTACACATCATCTCACATATAACCATATCCAATATATTTTCAAGATTGCGGAAGCGTGTAGCAAACCATACTTATACCATTCAATTCTATAAACAAGACTGATTTATGATTAATCATGACAAGATATCAGAATGAGCAATGATCATAGGCATATTTCCCAAAAGTAAAGTTAAGTATATTTACAAAATATCAGTTGATTAATGCCCCCAAAATATAACGGTCGACAAAGACCGTACAACCAAAGGAAATCTAAAACAAAGATATCAAGTTCCCAAAGTGTATCGTCCTCAAGGCAAAGCCGAATGTCTACATGACATCATCGGCTTGCCACTCAATCACTCGTTGCGGTTCACCGACCGCCTCCTCTGGCTCCTCCTCAAAGGCAATAAGCTCGAGACCTGAGTACCAAAATAAATGGATCAGACACGACGGTCCGGCAGGTGGGTGAAAAGATATAACAATAATTCAAAATAATGATGCCTTTAGAAACATAGTAAAATTCTAGATAAACAATGAATTTTCATAAAAGAAAATGCAACATTTAGAGAGTTACTTATGCAATTAAAACATGTAAGGTAACAAGGATTCGGGACTAATAAGGTGGCAACCACACAAAGCTAAATCCTCTCTCACAAAAGTGATAAGAGCACATCGGGACATTGACCTCAGTCACACGAGGTGAGGAGAATCAACGACGTTAACCTCAGTCACACGAGGTGAAGAGAGTCAACGATTTTTATATAATAAATACATATAATACTCTGCGGGACCACGGTAGCGAACCGGGTATATCGGGGCGAGGCGGGAACCATGCTGCAGCGGGTATAACTGAAGGGGGATATCCAAACCGGTGGATCAAACCGATAAGGTTATCCAAGCTGAGTGGTGCCGACTCATAGGTAACATGCGAAAATCAAAACAATTAAATACACATAACGGGGCGGGAACTCATAGGTACAAAACGTATAAAAGTCGGGGCGAGTCTAAACCCATTAACAATATGGTAACACAATGTTCTCGGTTCAAGAGTACTCACAAGTCACGATTGAAATCTCAAAATAGGGGATTGGTTGGAAATCAAATACAAATAGTTCCCAATACCTTTACAGGCTAACAATGGGTTTCTAGAATTGAATCAGTGCGAATAGGGTCCCGTATGTCGAATATGATGAAATTTTGGTACTCTTTAAGAGTTAGGGACATTCCGGGTCCTTATACACATTGATCAATCTAGACAACCTCATGGAATCACCATGATGAGATTCCTCTTTCCTTCGGACTTCATTCAATGTCTTATCCATCCTTGAATAGCGTTGTGCCTCCAAACAATACTTCCACACTACAGCCCCTCACAATTTGCCCCAATCTTTCATGGGTTTAAATGCATCTTTACATGTTCAATGTCTTCAAATAAGAAGATAAGGGGTAGAACTGAATTGGACTTGAGTATGGGCTTGGAATGAATCTGGAAAATAGTCTCACAATTCTCCTATTTTATAGCTCCTCTCATTTCAGTCCGATCGATCGGGCCCCTTGGCCGATCGATCGGTCCTAAATTTGCTTCCAGTTATTTACAGTCCGATCGATCGGACCTGATGGGCGATCGATCGGTCCTGGAAACCCTCTCAGTTATTTACAGTCCGATCGATCGGTCCTGAGAACCCTCTCAGTTATTTACAGTCCGATCGATCGGACCTGTTGGGCGATCGATCGGTCCTGTAGCGAATCTCAACCCATTTGGTTGAATTCTTCTCTTGTCCAACTCCAATCCATTTCCTTTCTTTCCCCTTCTCCCATAGATATCTTCACAATTAATTGGGCTATTCCTTGACCTCATTATCTCCTCAATTCATCATTCAAAATCAATAAGACTAAACCATCAAACATGATAAATCAATAAAACTATTAAGGAAAACCAATCAAGATTTTGCATAAAACATGATAAAACAAATGAGAATCATTTCATCCACTTGCCTTCGGTCCAATTGCAAATCAATTGAGCTCTAAACACCTCTTAGGCCCCCAATCAAACACCTATACACAAAACCCCCAAATCCAAACCCTAGATCAACAAAATCCAAGTAAAACAAGACGGAATTTTCCAATAATTGAAATAGAGCTACCCTAGGGCTAAACAAACAAGATTCTAAAACTTTTAGGAAAATCACTTACAAAGAAGTTCTTCAAAAAGCAAGGTGTTGTCCAAAGGAAGTCTTGGAGTGGGCGGTTTTCTTCAAAAATGGTGTCAAGGCGAAGCCCTTGAGATGAGGAAGAAGATTATAGCAACTAATTTTCCATTAGCACTAGCTTAGTGGGGATTGAAGATGAAGAGGCAAGAAAAAGGTAAGGGAAAATCCTTAGGGCTGGGGTTTTTCTTCTCCTCTAGGGTTTTTGCCAGAAATGGGAAAAAGAAGAAGATGCTTTCTATATATAGTAAGTGGGAGTGGGGCCCACAACTTAAAGAACTTCTCGGGCTCAAAACATGGTTTTCGGGGCTTCAAATGAATTCGACGAAGAAGACAAAGTTGATCGGAAAAATTTCTAGTTTCCAAAAAGTATATATTTTTCACATTTTGGTGACATTGAAATCGGTGTCCAGATTTTGGGTAAAAAGACCATTTTGCCCTCAATTAGTGAAAAATCGGGTTAAGGTCTTCAAATGAAAACGATGTCAACATGAAAGTTGTAGGGATTAATAAGATAAGTCCAATGGGGTTAAAAACACGATTCTTGAAAATCATCGGTAAACCCCCAATCTCACACAATTCGTAATAAGAACCCCCAAAGGGTCCCACAAATAAAAAGGCTCTCCAAATTCCCCAAAACTATTATAAAAGCTATTCTAATCCCCAACTAATCCAAAACCACTAAACACACTAAAACTAAAACACAACTAAAACAACTCTAAACGAGGTCTCTCGGGTCGGGGTCTTACATCCTCCACCCCTTAGGACATTTGGTCCTCCAAATGGAAATTAAAACTCACCTCCGGTAGAAGATGTGGGTACTTCTTCTGAACTTGATCCCGTAATTCCCAAGTTGCTTCTTCCGGTCCATGATTCTCCCAAAGTACCTTGACCCACTGAATAGTCCGAGTTCTCAATTCTTGTTCCTTGGTGTCAATGATCTGCTTAGGCTTCTCAACATAGGTCGCATCTTCTCGAATTTCTAACGGCTCATAACGGAGTATGTGTAGTCTGTCGGGAACGTACTTCTTCAACATAGACACATGAAAAACATTGTGTACGCCGGAGAGTTCGGGTGGTAAGGCTAACCTGTAAGCCACATCACCAATCCTACTCACAATGTCATACGGTCCAATGTATCTCCTAGACAATTTGCCTTTCTGTCCAAACCTCAAAGTTCCACGAGTAGGTGACACTTTCAAGAAAACCTTATCTCCTTCTTTGAACTGTAAATCCCTTCTGTGAGAGTCTGCATAACTCTTCTGTCTACTCTGAGCCACTTTCAGACGTTCTTGGATCAACTTGACCTTGTCACTTGTCTCACTAACAATGGTCGGTCCATGAAAACTGCGAGTACCAACTTCTTCCCAACAAACAGGTGTTCTACACCTTCTGCCATACAAAGCCTCAAAAGGTGCCATACCGATACTCGAGTGGAAACTGTTGTTGTAAGCGAACTCACACAACGGTAAGGCTTCATCCCACTGAATCTTGAAATCTAACACACAAGCTCGAAGCATATCCTCAAGTGTCTGAATTGTTCTTTCTGACTGACCATCGGTCTGTGGGTGATAGGCTGTGCTGAATTGTAACTTCGTACCCATAGACTCATGCAATGTCCTCCAAAATCTTGAGACAAATCTGCTGTCTCTATCGGATGTGATGGAAACTGGCTGTCCATGACGACTGACAATTTCTGTGACAAACAACTGTGCCAAAGGTAACATATGCATCTTCTTTCCAGTCTTCATTGGTAGGAAATGAGCTGACTTGGTGAGACGGTCCACTATGACCCAAATCGCATCATTGCCCTTACTAGTCTTCGGTAAACCCGATATGAAGTCCATGGTAATATGCTCCCATTTCCATTCCGGAATTTCTAGTGGTCGTAATAACCCTGGAGGCTTCTGGTGTTCTGCCTTGATCAGCTGACATGTCATACAACGAGAGACGAAAGCTGCTATCTCTCTCTTCATGTTATTCCACCAAAATCTGCCCTTCAAATTCTGATACATTTTCGTACTGCCCGGGTGTATAGAATACTTGGTATTGTGAGCCTCAGACATGATATCATTCCTCAAGTCCTCCAAGTTAGGCACACACAGACGGTCTCGGTAATACAAAACTCCATCTACAACACGAAAGTCCGGACGATCTGCTAAGTGTTCAGAAATCTTTGCTAACTCTGGGTCTTGCAACTGACTCTCTTTGATCTTCTGAATGAACGAAGGCTCTGACACTGACATGTTTGCTAACATGACACCCTCTCTTAGTGGCTGAAAATCTACCCTCATCTCCTCTAACTGTTGTACCACATAAGTCCCCCGAAGACTTGCCATGCTCACTGATTTTCTGCTCAAGGCATCTGCAACTACATTCGCTTTCCCCGGGTGATACTTGATTGGAAAATCATAGTCTTTAATATATTCCATCCATCTCCTCTGCCTCATGTTCAACTCCTTCTGAGAAAACAAGTACTGTAGACTACGATGATCGGAGTGAACCTCAAACTTCTCTCCATAGAGGTAGTGTCTCCACATCTTTAAAGCTAAAACAACTGCGGCTAACTCGAGATCATGTGTTGCATAGTTCTTCTCATGATCTTTCAACTGCCGTGACCCATATGCAACTACCTTCCCATCTTGCATTAGCACGCATCCAAGCCCAACACTAGAAGCATCGGTAAAAATGGTAAAACCGCCGCTCCCAGATGGCAAAGTAAGGACTGGAGCTGTAGTCAGTCTCTTCTTTAGCTCTTGGAAACTAGCCTCACACTTGTCCGTCCAAACATATGGTGCATTCTTCCTTGTCAACTTCATCAAAGGTGACGCAATCGACGAAAATCCTTGTACAAACCTCCGATAATATCCTGCCAATCCAAGAAAACTCCTGATTTCTGATGCATTCTTCGGTCTATCCCAATTCATGACTGCCTCAATCTTGGACGGGTCCACTGATAATCCTTCCTTGGAGATGATATGACCCAAAAATGTGACTTGGTCCAACCAAAATTCACACTTACTAAGTTTTGCAAACAACTGATTCTCCCTCAAAAGCTGGAGTGCTATCCTCAAATGTTCTTCGTGCTCTTCTTTGGTCTTGGAATACACCAAAATATCATCAATAAACACCACTGTAAACTGATCCAAATACTCCGCAAATATTTTGTTCATCAATGCCATGAAAACTGCCGGTGCATTAGTCAAACCAAATGGCATCACTAGAAACTCATAGTGTCCATATCTTGTCCGAAAGGCTGTCTTTGGTACATCTGAATCTCTAACTCTCAACTGATGGTAGCCTGACCTCAAATCAATCTTCGAAAAGTAAGCAGCTCCTTGCAACTGATCGAACAATTCATCTATCCTTGGCAATGGATATTTGTTTTTAATGGTCACTTGGTTCAATCTTCTATAGTCAATACACATTCTCATAGAACCATCCTTCTTCTTCACAAATAAGACTTGGTGCTCCCCACGGTGACACACTAGGTCTCACAAAACCTTTGTTCAAAAGTTCTTGCAATTGCATCTTCAACTCTCCCAATTCTGCCGGGGCCATTCTGTAAGGTGCGATAGATATCGGAGCAGTCCCCGGTAACAACTCAATAGTGAAGTCTATCTCTCTTATGGGTGGCAATCCTGGTATCTCCTCCGGGAAAACATCTGGAAATTCACAAACAATTGGGATCTCCTCCACCCCTTGGGACCGTTTATCCTCCGTGATAAACGCCAAATAACCCTCACAACCACTTTTTAGAAGTCTATCAGCCTTCAATGCTGAAATAAACCCTGCACCAGCATTACTCCTCTCTCCCTGAAACAACACCCCTGCTTGGGTCTCCTCTAGCTTAAAAGTTAGGGTTTTATGGAAACAATCCATAGTAGCATGGTATCCTGCTAACCAATCCATCCCTAGGATGACATCAAAATCCTGCATCTCTAATAAAATGAGATCTGCCGGTAATACTACTTCTCCTATCATGACTGGACAACTAGGGTAAAAAGTTCTACAAACAACTTCCTTACCTAAAGGGGTAGTCACAGTCAAAATGAAACTCAACTCTCTAGCATGCATATCAATCAACATAGCAAATTTTGGAGATAGGAATGAGTCTTTTGCGAGGTGGCATAACGCTGCAAAACAAATTGTTAGCACATATAAATCAAGTACAGGGTGGTCACACATTGCTCACACGATTCTATCTAACGAATCCTCGCCACGTACTTAAGGTTTCTAGTTTCTTTTAATTGCCTGAAACATGTCCCGCTCTGATACCAGTCCTGTCGCGACCCCCGGACCGAAAGGGGAAAGATCCGAGTCCGGGAGTCGGGACGGTGGGGTGATGCCGCGCCACGTGCATCTCTTTGGCTAAACCGCACACGGAATTAAAAGAACATTTATCCGTGCACGTGATTTCCCATAGGGTTCCGCGGTGAGGATTATCTTTACACATCATCTCACATATAACCATATCCAATATATTTTCAAGATTGCGGAAGCGTGTAGCAAACCATACTAATACCATTCAATTCTATAAACAAGACTGATTTATGATTAATCATGACAAGATATCAGAATGAGCAATGATCATAGGCATATTTCCCCAAAAGTAAAGTTAAGTATATTTACAAAATATCAGTTGATTAATGCCCCCAAAATATAACGGTCGACAAAGACCGTACAACCAAAGGAAATCTAAAACAAAGATATCAAGTTCCCAAAGTGTATCGTCCTCAAGGCAAAGCCGAATGTCTACATGACATCATCGGCTTGCCACTCAATCACTCGTTGCGGTTCACCGACCGCCTCCTCTGGCTCCTCCTCAAAGGCAATAAGCTCGAGACCTGAGTACCAAAATAAATGGATCAGACACGACGGTCCGGCAGGTGGGTGAAAAGATATAACAATAATTCAAAATAATGATGCCTTTAGAAACATAGTAAAATTCTAGATAAACAATGAATTTTCATAAAAGAAAATGCAACATTTAGAGAGTTACTTATGCAATTAAAACATGTAAGGTAACAAGGATTCGGGACTAACAAGGTGGCAACCACACAAAGCTAAATCCTCTCTCACAAAAGTGATAAGAGCACATCGGGACATTGACCTCAGTCACACGAGGTGAGGAGAATCAACGACGTTAACCTCAGTCACACGAGGTGAGGAGAGTCAACGATTTTTATATAATAAATACATATAATACTCTGCGGGACCACGGTAGCGAACCGGGTATATCGGGGCGAGGCGGGAACCATGCTGCAGCGGGTATAACTGAAGGGGGATATCCAAACCGGTGGATCAAACCGATAAGGTTATCCAAGCTGAGTGGTGCCGACTAATAGGTAACATGCGAAAATCAAAACAATTAAATACACATAACGGGGCGGGAACTCATAGGTACAAAACGTATAAAAGTCGGGGCGAGTCTAAACCCATTAACAATATGGTAACACAATGTTCTCGGTTCAAGAGTACTCACAAGTCACGATTGAAATCTCAAAATAGGGGATTGGTTGGAAATCAAATACAAATAGTTCCCAATACCTTTACAGGCTAACAATGGGTTTCTAGAATTGAATCAGTGCGAATAGGGTCCCGTATGTCGGATATGATGAAATTTTGGTACTCTTTAAGAGTTAGGGACATTCCGGGTCCTTATACACATTGATCAATCTAGACAACCTCATGGAATCACCATGATGAGATTCCTCTTTCCTTCGGACTTCATTCAATGTCTTATCCATCCTTGAATAGCGTTGTGCCTCCAAACAATACTTCCACACTACAGCCCCTCACAATTTGCCCCAATCTTTCATGGGTTTAAATGCATCTTTACATGTTCAATGTCTTCAAATAAGAAGATAAGGGGTAGAACTGAATTGGACTTGAGTATGGGCTTGGAATGAATCTGGAAAATAGTCTCACAATTCTCCTATTTTATAGCTCCTCTCATTTCAGTCCGATCGATCGGGCCCCTTGGCCGATCGATCGGTCCTGAATTTGCTTCCAGTTATTTACAGTCCGATCGATCGGACCTGATGGGCGATCGATCGATCCTGGAAACCCTCTCAGTTATTTACAGTCCGATCGATCGGACCTGATGGGCGATCGATCGGTCCTGAGAACCCTCTCAGTTATTTACAGTCCGATCGATCGGACCTGTTGGGCGATCGATCGGTCCTGTAGCGAATCTCAACCCATTTGGTTGAATTCTTCTCTTGTCCAACTCCAATCCATTTCCTTTCTTTCCCCTTCTCCCATACATATCTTCACAATTAATTGGGCTATTCCTTGACCTCATTATCTCCTCAATTCATCATTCAAAATCAATAAGACTAAACCATCAAACATGATAAATCAATAAAACTATTAAGGAAAACCAATCAAGATTTTGCATAAAACATGATAAAACAAATGAGAATCATTTCATCCACTTGCCTTGGGTCCAATTGCAAATCAATTGAGCTCTAAACACCTCTTAGGCCCCCAATCAAACACCTATACACAAAACCCCCAAATCCAAACCCTAGATCAACAAAATCCAAGTAAAACAAGACGGAATTTTCCAATAATTGAAATAGAGCTACCCTAGGGCTAAACAAACAAGATTCTAAAACTTTTAGGAAAATCACTTACAAAGAAGTTCTTCAAAAAGCAAGGTGTTGTCCAAAGGAAGTCTTGGAGTGGGCGGTTTTCTTCAAAAATGGTGTCAAGGCGAAGCCCTTGAGATGAGGAAGAAGATTATAGCAACTAATTTTCCATTAGCACTAGCTTAGTGGGGATTGAAGATGAAGAGGCAAGAAAAAGGTAAGGGAAAGCCCTTAGGGCTGGGGTTTTTCTTCTCCTCTAGGGTTTTTGCCAGAAATGGGAAAAAGAAGAAGAGGCTTTCTATATATAGTAAGTGGGAGTGGGGCCCACAACTTAAAGAACTTCTCGGGCTCAAAACATGGTTTTCGGGGCTTCAAATGAATTCGACGAAGAAGACAAAGTTGATCGGAAAAATTTCTAGTTTCCAAAAAGTATATATTTTGCACATTTTGGTGACATTGAAATCGGTGTCCAGATTTTGGGTAAAAAGACCATTTTGCCCTCAATTAGTGAAAAATCGGGTTAAGGTCTTCAAATGAAAACGATGTCAACATGAAAGTTGTAGGGATTAATAAGATAAGTCCAATGGGGTTAAAAACACGATTCTTGAAAATCATCGGTAAACCCCCAATCTCACACAATTCGTAATAAGAACCCCCAAAGGGTCCCACAAATAAAAAGGCTCTCCAAATTCCCCAAAACTATTATAAAAGCTATTCTAATCCCAAACTAATCCAAAACCACTAAACACACTAAAACTAAAACACAACTAAAACAACTCTAAACGAGGTCTCTCGGGTCGGGGTCTTACAATTATTTATATAGGTTTCTAATGTTTTTGCAAGGTATTATTGTTTTAAATTTATTGTCATATAGACATCCAATCAGGCTTAGAGATGCGTCACTTTTTGGCACTGTTGATTAACATCTTTTCAGTTTATTATTGGTTGTACTGGCCTTTGTTGGCCATTATTTTGGGACAACTAATTAACTGATCTTTTGTATAAACCTTAACTTTATTCTTTTGGGAAATATGCTAATGATCATTGCTCACTTTGATACCATGTTATCTTGTTTATAAATCAGTCTTGTATATGAAATGGAATGGTACTAATACAGCTTGCTACACACTTCCGCAATCTCGAATATGTACATGTTTATATGTGAATTACTTGGATATGTAATCCTCACCACGGAACCCTGTGGGAAATCACGTGCACGGATGAAATATTTTCTTAATTCCGTGTACGGATTAGCCAACCAAAGAGATGCACGTGGCACTGCATCATTAGTCGCCCATTAGATCCCGGATTTGGGTCCGAGGTCGCGACATTTTTCCTTCAGTTTTTTTTTTTTTAAACACCCAAGTTGCCCATCATTGAGATAAAATCCTCTTTCATTTTGGTCATTTTCTCATCCATTCCTTCATTGGCTTTTTCACAGTGATTGTCGCATCCAACGTCCCCAAGGCAATCTGTGGCAAGTAGCGGTTGTCGAAAACATACCATGGTTTTAAATGAAGGGTAACTTGGGTGTTTTTTTTTTTAAATAAAGGAAACGGTAGATGGAAAATTACTTTAAATGGCTCGTTGTCCTTAAGTGAAAACTTACCGGAAAACTTAGGTCCTAATTTAAAAAGTTTTGAAACTTGTATTCTTTTTTAAAATAAGGCAAAAACTTAAGGCCTTATTTAGAAATTTTCCTTTTTTCCTCCTCTTGCGAGTTCTTTAAAGTTCTACGCTCTTCATGTTTGCCGACTCCAATTTTTAGTATTTCCTTTTGTTATCACAGAAGACACTCTCATTCTCTCTGATGAAATGGAGAAGCCCACAAAAATTCATAGATTCCGGGCTAGAAGAGCGCCACTATAATTTATAGTAGACAGGTCGAAGGTGGAGTTTCAAAATCCCAGTTCATTTTTAGTTTTATCCAACTTCTAAGTCCTATGGCCCCCAAAACTTTAATTCCACTCCTTCAGATTTTTTATTGACTCATTAAACCCCAAATGGGTTAGTTTCATGTCTTAAAATTCATAGAATTTGAGACACAGAACTTTTATATGTAATCCAAACCGTTCAACGCTTAAGTTTGGCTCAGTTCTGTACGTACATTTATGATGATCGGGGATATCAATGGACTTTCAGTCATTTGGTTACACCAAAGAACTAGACCTGAAAGATTTCAATAAAACCTTTTTTTGAGCCCAAGTGATAATTGGGTTTACGCTCAGTCAGGTCCATTCCAGATTTTCGATGCCCAAAATGACTCATATATTCAAAGTACAATTAATATAAATTTTACATAACATGCACAAAAACCTTGTGCACAACGGATAGTAGAAGCCTTCATTTGTAACCTCTTCATTACATATTCAACATTTGGTCCCTGAATGGGAGCTTTTTTTATTTATATGAAATTTGAGTTAGTTTGGTCCACTATAGACCCGAGCTGAACCCAACCTATTTGCATCCCTATTCGTGATAATAAAGATTTTATAACTCATAAGAACAAATGGAGATGATTTTCTTGTGAACTCTTGAACCACGAACCTCATTTTCTAATATTCTCAGTGTAGAAGCCAAAATAGAGCGAAGAGAATGAATTAAGTAGCACCCAATTCAATGTACGAGATATTAACTTTTATCTTAATTCTTAAATTTTGGATCCATCAGTCCAAATAGGTTATTTTTATATTTTTTACAATTTTTGTGCATAAATTAGTACTGGTAGGTTTTGAATTTCCAAGATGTTTTATTTCAAACATGAGCCTGAACTGTTAGGTATTAATATTTTTTTTCTTAACAAATTCTATTGATGTGTACATTCTTCATATAGATATATATATATATTGATAGGGGTTATGTCAAGTTTTGATACTTTTTATTTTCTATCTTTGAATATATATATATATATATAATTTTAAGCACTTGGTGTTGATGCAATTATTTTAGTTTATTTTGTGTAAGACCCAACTTTGGTGGACCTGACTGCACTTGACCTACAACTCAGAGCAGAAGTATCTTTTACATTATAGAAGTTCTAATATTTTGTTAGTAATCTATCTATTGCAAATGCTATATAATCATATACTTTCTATGTAATTTATTGTTTCACATTAAAAATACTACGTGCTAGGCTATACGGATACTCGGGTCTATGAAAAAGGACCCATGCAGGGAGTTTTCTGGTCAGGTCCTTTGGGCCCATAGACTGGACAGGACTGAATCTTAGGACCAATAGCTAAATGGGGTGGTCTTGGACAAGCACTGGCCCAGCCATAGATTGTGTGTTCTCAATAAACTGGGTAAGCTTATTGGTTGGGACAACCTCTCCATTGTCAAAAGCAGAAATGAATGGTTGTAAATGAAATTTTAATTAGTGTGGTGTGCTGGCCTGACTACTTGAGAACCCTTACCTGAAGCAACATAGGCCCAGCTCAAGGACAGCACCTAAATGTGAAAGACTGATTTGAAAGGGCCTACACTAACAAAAGTGAGCCCAAGTGGGCCCATAGAGCTGGACTGCATACACCGTTACTCATAAGAGAACATTTCTCATCATTAACAGCTTCTCTTGGCAATTGAGGGTTGCTCATTTGGTTGGCAACCCTGCGTGTCACCCGGCCAACCAGGATTCAACCTTGGGCATGCCACTCTTCCCACTTTGGGGACTCTTGGCTCCCATGCTCTCAGCCACTTAAGTTCGGGTACCAAAAAAATTAGAGGAAAAACGATCCGCTTTTATTTTCACCTTTAGTTTGTGCGATATGCCGATATCGCACAAAAGGGGTAGAATTGGAAAAGAAATTGGACCCCGTGTACAATACCCACATTTGGGATATAGTCTTGGTCAAAACCATTTCGAGGAATTCATGGTCTTCTATATCTTGCACGGTCAAAATCCAAAAAAAAAAAAAAAAACTCTCATTTTGGTACCCCATCTAATAGGAGGCTATCTCTTAGGAGGGACTCATTTATGAGCACTAAGGTAAATCAATGGCCCGAATAATTTGATAAGACTGATTTTTAACATGGCCCTTATCTATAAAGTTATATTTCCATCTATCCTATCCCAGCAATAGAAAAGCATCTAAGTGGGCCCTATGAGCTCAACCATATATGCACATATTGGATCTGCTTGTAGGTGAAAATCTCCATCGGTAAATAGTAGATATATATAAAGTTGGCTCGTCTTCGAAGTTATTCCATGTCAAATGCCAACCCTATTTTGTAATTTAACTGGGGAAAGGGATTAAACCAAGCCCACTTGTAACCAATATTGAGATATCACGAACGGCTAGAATTTATCATCAAGGCTCGTGTATTACAAGTTGGTTCACCTTTAACATCTAAATTGCCCCATGTATTACTCCTATAAATTTATCAGTGGAGCCACCTCTAAAATCTAAAATGTTGAGCTTTGGTTTATGCTTGGGCCTTAGGTATCTAAATTGAGCTTGAATATCTAAAATGCACAAACAAATCTTATTGGATTAAGATTTTGGGATACACTCTAGATTAAGAGAGCGTTTATTTTGAGCATTGTGGGATTTCAATAGGTAGGTCCATTGTGGAGCTCCACTCCTTTGAACTCAAGTATGCAACCAGATGCTCCCTTTTTGTTTCTCCTCTTTATCATTCTGATGTATGTTCCCTCCCACATTCTCCTTTGGTAATTCTTTTACCCCTCAAGTTCTTCCAAGTGCTCCACTGCTCATGTTTGACAATTCCAATTTCTAGTGTTTCCTTTTAATATTATGAAGTCGTTTTTTTTTTCCTCTCTTTAGTGGAAAGAACGAGCTAGCTTTTCATGTTTGCCTATACAATTTCTAGGAGTTCTTTCAATATTACAGCAGTTTTACATATACAAAGCTCACATTCATAAATTTCATTTATTATATCCCAAGCATAAAAGACAATCTTTACTAAAAAAAAACATGTAAGAGATAACCATCCGGGAAGTGCTGCTTAAAAGAATTCCAAGTCTTTAAAACAAATTAGCTTAAGCTTCACTACAAAAAAAAAAAAAAAAAAAGAAAGAATAGTCATTACAAAATAAACCACAAGGAAGATTCCCTCCACTTTCCTTCCAACATTCTCATTTACACTAACATTGCCTGTTTTACTATTATTTGCTTGTCCAAGCCAGATCCATGCATATCCATTTTTTCCCTTATAAGTTTGAACTCTTTATCTTCCTCAGCTTCATAACCATCATCTTCAGTGCTGGTTTTTGAAAGCTTTGAGGCCATTGATCAGGCCCTCATTCTAGTCTTTGGTGTTATTGTCATCTCGGATGCATTGGGTTGTTAGGATTTCTGATTGATTGAATTTTTGAGACTACAGTTCTGCATATTTTCCTCCATTTAGCTGTTTTTAATCAAGGCTGAAGAATCTACCTTTCCAGTATACTTTAACCTGCTCTGAATCTACATCCACTTTATAGACGCCAGATTGCAAAACATAAAAGAAACATAAAAAAAAGAAAGAAATAACATATGATATGTGATCAATCAATTGTAATCAAAATAGTAATAATCTTTCAACAAATAGACAATGGCACAATAAATTATAACAGTAATAGAACTCTATCCTGCTTTTAATAACTTTACTTTGTTATACATCTGCATAATAAAAATTTAGGGTCGTGACAAACACATTTGGTAAATAAGGCATTTGGCCACAGCTTATTCAAAGTCAGTAGCAATGACAAAATAAAGCCCTTGTTCAAATTATTCCACACTTCATTAGGTTAACCATATATAATGATATAAACGGTGAATACTTCAGCCAATTCAATACTATCACTTACGCTGCCCCATGAATACAAATTTTACTTTGTTTCAGACATTATCTGAGTTCCTCTTTCATAGCGACTCTAACTCCAATGACCCCACCAAATAAGAGAGCTTGAACATTAATCATCCGCTAAGAGAAAACATCAAAAGTAAATAGCTGCAACTACAAAATTACTAATCCCACAATCTCAATCCAATGAGTACGTACCATGATGTAGTCAAACAGATATAAGACACATGCTTAATTTAGATCAAGACCAATTCACCCCAGAACCCCATGAACCAATCTGCCAAATCTTCTTCTAGATCTATCCACCCTCAAATTTTTCTTTACCTCTTTATGGTGCAAGGAGAACATGGAGTTGCATCGACACCTTTTACTGTGTGTTGGTTGTAGGCATTGTATGACAGCTTTAAACTGTTTTGAAGATCATATGACCTTAATTGACCCAGTTCATCTAAACTGTTCTATTGTTTATGGTTGCCGTGTGACCTTATACACCTTTGCTTTCTGGAAATCAAGATGGCCGGTAAGGTTGTATTCTACCAACAAGTTGATGTTGTATTTATTTTTTTTTATTTTTTGGTAGCAAAAAGCCTTCACCCCACCCACTCCTCAATTACATAATAAAACCCACCCGACAAGACATCCTCTAGACCCCCAATTTGACTAAAGCATCTGCCATAGAGTTGGTCAATCTAAGCTCATGAAAAAAGTCTACATTAATGAAAGAAGATAAAACCCAAGTGGAACTAGAATTACCAAGGGTTCTCTATCTACAAGTTGTAAGCTGATCAAGGACCTAATTGAGTTTTCGACAAAATAAATGGAGGTGAAGATATAACTCCAAAGCTTAAACCCACTTCTTAGAGGGGATTGTCTCTCAAAAATATTATCCATATACTCCACAACCAATGAACAAGCTAAAGGAAAATGTGTCTCCTCGAAGTTGCCAGATACTTTTGTTAGGGTAGCCTATTCGGAGAATTTATCGGTCAAAACCGATTTTAGCACTTGTTATCTCAATCAATTCCCGATTGTAGCACATGCTTTCTCATAATCAATTCCCGATTTTAGCTCTTTCAATCTCATAATCAATTCCCTTTCTCACAACTCAAGATTCCAGGAGAACTCGCAACAAGAAGTTGTGTTATTGATATTCGATTGGTGAGAAGTGGAGTTTCTAAAAATCCTAGGTATGGGTGGTTTTGTGAGACCCAATGGTAGACAAACATGTAGGTACCTAGCTAATTAGAGAAAGAAAAACCCATCTTGAGAGGGAGTCTTACACTGATTATATCTACCCTTTCAAATGTCCATGTGCATAAAATAGGAGAAGAGAAACACATCGTATTCCCAATGGAAATATGTAACAGTGACACCAAAAAAAAAAGGTTGTACACTAGAGGATAACTAATGATGGATCCCCAATTTGAAGTTAGTAAAGGGCATCTCACAAGGTTTAAGAATAATATAAGGGCAGATGAAAGATCTCACAATTCTTTCATCTTCTAATTAGTGATCCATATAGATTGATTAACACTGTCCCTTATTCAATGGCCCCTCTTCAACTGGTCCCTTATTCCATAGTCTCTTTGGCAGCGTTAACCCATGCTTTGGACTGCCTTAGAGAGAACCTCTCATTTGATGGCCCCTCATTTGTTATCACTAGGCAAACACCATGTGAGCATTACTTTGGTGTTTCATGTGCCCGGTGTTTGTTGTCCCTTTGACAGGTTGACAATGGAGGTTCACTGTACTTATATTGGTAGAGAAATGGTGTCATGTAGGAAGTCTACTGCACAAAACTTACCTTGCCAAATCAAGTCTACATATATGTTTCTTTTCTATTGATCCAAGAAACTTCATTAATGAGAAACAGTACAAAGATGCAGTATAAAAGGCATACACCAAAAAAACCAAATGCAATAAAAACCAAAATTCAACCAAAAGACCAACAAAAGGGTCAGCTCTATCTGCCCATTGTGTTGCCAATAAAAATTGTCACATCATTTGCAGATCAAAATATATGATGAAACATCATCTAGATAGGGCAATGAAGGGATCTATTCTCATTGAGAATATAACTGAACTTCCACGGACCTTTGTCTTGAGAGGAATCAATGCTCAATGCCATCAGCCACCATAGACTTGAAGACTTTCATTGCAACATCCATTTGTGCAAACAATAACCATCCATCAATGTAGTATAAGGAATAGCATTAAGCTTCTCGCATCTTTGAATCATCAAGTCAAATAATTCGCGTGCTTTTCCCACAATCTCCTCTTTACATCCATTATGATTTTGATAGTAAAGGCGTTTGGAGATATATCCCTACTTATCATTTCATTGAATAATCTTAAGCTTTCTTTCCACCGACCCATACAAATAAGTCCCTGAATTAAAGTAGTATAAGTGACAACATTTGGTGAAGTACTATTACCAACCATTTCTGAAAAGAGTGCTTGGGCATCATCCAAAAAGTTTTCTTTGCACTGACCATCGATGATAGTGCTGTACGTACAAGTGTTAGGCCTACATTTTCCCCTCTCCATCTTCCTAAACAAATGGAGAGCAGCACTCACATTTCCAGTCTTGCAAAGCCCATTGATGATGGTATTGTATGTAACTATGTCAGGTCCACACCCCTTCTCAACCATTTCCGACAAGAGGTCTATGGCCTCTTTCATCAACCCCTCTTTGCAAAGCCCATTGATGATGGTATTGTATGTAACTATGTCAGGTCCACACCCCTTCTCAACCATTTCCAAAAAGAGGTCTATGGCCTCTTTCATCAACCCCTCTTTGCAAAGCCCATTGATGATGGTATTATATGTAACTATGTCAGGTCCACACCCCTTTTCCACCATTTCCGACAAGAGGTCTATGGCCTCTTTCATCAACCCCTCTTTGCAAAGCCCATTGATGATGGTAGTGTATGTAACTATGTTAGGTCCACACCCCTTTTCCACCATTTCCGATAAGAGGTCTATGGTCTCTTTCATCAACCCCTCTTTGCAAAGCCCATTGATGATGGTATTGTATGTAACTATGTCAGGTCCACACCCTTTCTCCACCATTTCCGACAAGAGGTCTATAGCCTCGTTCATCAACCCTTCTTTGCAAAGCCCATCTATGATGGCCGTATATGCAAGGTTGCTTGGTTTACATCTTGCCTTTTCCATAGCCTTGAGCATCTCAAGAGCAGCATCCACCTTCCCACTCTTACAGAGTCCATCTATGATAGTACCGTAAGTAACCACATCAGGTTTGATGCCCCAGTTTAAGCATATCTCCTAAAATGGAGAACCCCAGATCGACCCTCTTCAATCGGCAGTAACAGTTGAGCAGAATGCTAAGAGTAAACAAGTCGGGTGCAATCCCAGCCGATTTCATCCTCATATAAAAATCAACAACAGTGGAATGATGTTTGATTTTGGTAAGAGCCCCTAACAGACAATTGAAAACAACAGCTGGGGGCAAGGGTTTCATGAGAACCATACGATCGAACCAACCCAATGCATCATGAAGCTTCAACTTCTCTGGTTTACACTGATTTTTCACAAAATTTAAGAACTGGGTTCGGCTGGATGCGTCGTCAGGATTCAATACCTTTGCAGTACTAGAATAAGAATTCCTAGAAATTGGAAATGGGTAGGAAAACAAAGTGGTTGGAGAAGTGGTAATACCAGTAGCTCCCTTTTTCACTGCACCAGCGATGGCCGTCCTCGAGCGAGAAATGGAAGAAATCGAAGCGGTCACTAAAGCCATTTCTTTAGGTTGGAGAAGAAGAAAGCCCCCGGTCTTCTTCTTCTGCAAACGATGATGGGAAGCTTGCAAAAGCCTGCCTCTGCCTCTGCCTCTCCAAAATGACATCTACCCCTGTCTTGGGCAGGGGTTTGGTTTTGCGGGAGGCGACGGCGGATCTCGATTTTAACACGAAAATTCCGAAGGGTTTTGATATTTTGGTCCGAATGGCGCACGTGAGATTGGTGTCCATATAAGCTGAGATGGGTCTTATACAAGGCTAGAGGAAATTAATGACAAATAGCATGAATCTATTATTAATACTTGATTGTAAAGTGTATACAAATATAAAAAATATACACCAACCTTTTAAATTGAAGCCAACAACCTCTAAGATGAGCAATAAGATTTGCAGGATTCTATGTATGGTAGGTCTGTTCTGCGAAAACCTACAAGTATAAAGAAGATGCAGACAATTAGAGATGAGAAAAAAGGGATTTTGAAGGTGGGTTTATATAACGACGAGTGACGATGGCGTCACTTAATTTCATTTCAAACGACGCTATTGTCACTCTAAAAAAATATTAAAAAAAAGAAGGAAATGTGGCGGGAGGAATTCTACCGTGGTGAAAGTATTACGAGGCACTAACACATGCAAAGGCCAAATACTGGGAATTTTTCAGTAAAATCCTCAAGATTTTATTAGGTTCTCTGTGATATTACGAGATCTAGGGGAAAGAAGTTTTAAAAAAAAATTGATGACATTATCTTAATTTTGATTATGAAATTGATAAAATCAAATTTAAGAAGGACTTTTATAGTAGTATGTCAAAACTAGGGTCGCAAACGGGTATCCGATTCTTCGATTACCCGAAAGTCCCGACCCGCAAAAGATCGGGTTTGGAACCTATTTTATGTTCCGATTCATAAACGGATCCGAGTCCAGAACCTAATTTCGGTCCCTATTGATAAACGAGTCCGATTTCGGATCGATATAGTTTCTGACCCGTGGACCCGGGACTCGGCATATGAGTCTTTAATATTGCAATTTGTACTTTAAAACTAACTCTTTTTAGGCATTCTTATGTATAATATTGGATGTTATATACTTGATGTACTGTTATAAGTTGAATGATATGCTTATTTTAAGAAAAAAATGAAGAATAAAGAGAAAATAGAATCCATTTTGCAACTAGATTCGAGTTTTCTTATCAAAATCGGGTCCGGAACCAACAAAACCAGAACCGTAATTTAAAAACGGGTCCGGGTCCACTACGGTTCTGATCCGAAACCATCTCGTTTGCAACCCTAGTCAAAACCCTCCAAAAATCTAATGCTTTTATAAAACACATATTCATCTTGAACCCAAAGAGATTGAGTGCTTAACCCGCCTCAAACATAAGCCAACTTTTTCTATAAATAATAAGTAACGTGCCATTTTTACCTATAAACTGAATGAAGAATTTATTTTTAAACTATTTTTAAATATCCAAATAAACCAAACAAACTACCATGATTGAGAACTACCCATCTTAAAAATAACTTGGAGCTCCCATGTGTCGCCTACTTGAAAATGCAATGTGAGCTAAGGTTTCAAAAACCCAACTAAGATTTGGAATGAGCTGAGGCTTGGGCTTTAGATACTCAAGTTCATCATCATCATGTCTTGTCTCAATTAGGTTGGGGTTGGCTACACGAATTATGTTTTTTCATTTTCGATCTATTTTGAGCCAACCTTAGATACTCACATTGGGCTCAAATATTCAAAATGCAAAACAACTCCTATAATCGTATTGAAGTGAAATTTAGGAGTGTATTTATTTTCGATGCCTGGAGGTGAGCACTAGGGTATTTCAAAAGCCTAGGAGATCGGACAAATGACTAAACTAATTGCCCCGAGTGCGGATAAATATGCTCTCCTTTATTTTTTGGGAAATTCTCAAATAAGACCTTAAGTTTTTTCCTTATTTCAAAAAAGGACGCAATTTTCAAAACATTTCAAAATATAGACTAAGTTTTGTAGTAAGTTTTCAATTAAGGACAACTGACCACTTAATGTTATTTTTCAGAGACTTTTCCTTCAGTTTTTTTTTTTTAAAAAAAAACACCCAAGTTGCTCATCATTGAGATAAAATCCTCTTTCATTTCGGTCATTTTTTCATCCATACCTTCATTGGCTTTTTCACAGTGATCGTCGCAACCAACGTCCCCAAGGCAATTTGTGGAATGTACGGCTATCGAAAGCATACCATGGTTTTAAATGAAGGGTAACTTGGGTGTTTAAAAAAAAGAACTAAAGGAAATGGTAGATTGAAAACAACTTTAAATGGCTGCTCAGTTCTGCACATTTATGATGACGAGGGATATCAATGGACTTTCAGTCATTTGGTTACACCAAAGAACTAGACCTGAAAGATTTCAATAAAACCTTTTTTTAAGCCCAAGTGATAATTGGGTTTACGCTCAGTCAGGTCCATTCCAGATTTTCGATGCCCAAAATGACTCATATATTCAAAGTACAATTAATATAAATTTTACATAACATGCACAAAAACCTTGTGCACAACGGATAGTAGAAGCCTTCATTTGTAACCTCTTCATTACATATTCAACATTTGGTCCCAGAATGGGAGGTTTTTTTATTTATATGAAATTTGAGTTAGTTTGGTCCACTATAGACCCGAGCTGAACCCAACCTATTTGCATCCCTACTTGTGATAATAAAGGTTTTATAACTCATAAGAACAAATGGAGATGATTTTCTTGTGAACTCTTAAACCACAAACCTCATTTTCTAATATTCTCAGTGTAGAAGCCAAAATAGAGCGAAGAGAATGAATTAAATAGCACCCAATTCAATGTACGAGATATTAACTTTTATTTTAAGTCTTAAATTTTGGATCCATATATATATAGGGAAATATTCATGTGCATCTATATAAATAGGGAAATATATATATATATAATTTGGAGCACTTGGTGTTGATGCAATTATTTTAGTTTATTTTGTGTAAGACCCAACTTTGGTGGACCTGACTGCACTTGACCCACAACTCAGAGTAGAAGTATATTTTACATTATAGAAGTTCAAATATATTATTAGTAATCTATCTATTGCAAATGCTATATAATCATATACTTTCTATGCTATATAATCATATACTTTCTATGTAATTTATTGTTTCACATTAAAAATACTACGTGCTATGCTATACGGATACTCGGGTCTATGAAAAAGGGCCCATGCAGGGAGTTTTCTGGTCAGGTCCTTTGGGCCCATAGACTGGACAGGACTGAATCTTAGGACCAATAGCTAAATGGGATGGTCTTGGACAAGCTCTGGCCCGGCCTTAGATTGCTGTTCTCAATAAACTTGTTGGTTGGGACAACAGGGATTCCTTTTAAGGTATCATGCCAGAGAATTCAGGGTTTGAAACAGCAACTACACTACCCATGGGGCCCTATTTAGAGGTCTAAGTGTATTTACCAAGGGTTTGTAAATTTCCTACTCTCTTTAAGGTTATATCTAAAGTGTTATAATCCCTTTTAGCGTAAATCAAACGTTGTAAATAATGATTTTAATTCAGATTTCAAGTGCCTATGAACTCAATGGGCCAGTTCAGACATGAGGCTAGACTGAACTATATCTATACCTGAAAATTACTGGGTCTAGGTCTAAATTTGCACCTTCCTTTGGGTTGTCTTGGACTAAGGGATATAAACGGGTTGGTTCTGGTCCATTGAGTCTCAAGTTCTGGATCAAGACAACCCAAAGGAAGTTGTAAACTTAGACCAAGACCATTAATTCTCAGGTCTGAAGTCTAGCCTGGCACACTTACCATCATAGCTAAGACACATTTGCAGCGGGGTCCATGGGATGATCTAAATACGGGCTTTTTTTGCCAAGAGGTCCACATGTGCAAACGATATATGCAGTCACACTTATCCCAAGACATTGAAGTATGTAGCTCTAGCCCATGAGGCATGAGTCATCGAAAGACCATTTCCATTGAGAGAAGAAAGGGAATGGAATAACTTTTCTACAAAAGAAAAATTAGAAGTCCATCAGATTGATCATGGATAAATGATGAGACCTGATGTCAAGTTTGGGATCAATCAAATGCCTCTAACCCCTTCAGTCAAAATTTTTAATATGAAGTTGCTAAACTTGTGGGCCACATATAAAGGAGTTAGGAATATGGGGTTAGTCAAACTTAATACTTGCATGGTCCCACATAGATCTTTCCATCTCCCCCAGTCCCATCCACAGGTGGGCCCCATAGTTGGCCAAAGGTCCTCATGGAAAGTCTCATGTGAACAAATCTTACATATGTATTTGCTACATGATGACTCATGGATCAAACTTAAAAAAAAAAAAAAAAAAACTCTTTATAGTTTCTTCATCCAATTTTTGTGTCCAACAAGAAAATAATGGTGACTTTATATTGAGATGCATAAACAATAAGAAAGACTCACGATTTCACTCAAAATCTAGTTTTCAAAATTTTCTGATAACGATATCGTTACAATTATTTATTGGTTCTTTGCCCATTTTTTGTCTCCAACAACAAAATGACAATGACTTTATAATGGGGTGCATTTTCCTACTAAGTACCACGTATATGAAGCTCTAATCAACTGTGTTGATTGAATGCACGGAGAAAATGTCATATCTCAAATTGTTCTAGCACGCAAAGGTCATACACCCTTTACAAGTAGCTTCATTTTATTCACTAATTTACGACATATGGATCACACTCATTACACATTCATACTAAACAATATATGGGGGTAAATGAGTTAAAAAAATCAACATAGTTAGTTTGAATGGCCAAAAAACCACTTTGATTTGATGATGACAATTTTCATCATGGGTTGGTTCAATCCAAGAGCAATTGGATTGGACTAAAGGGATCTTCAAGCACATGCCAATTCATGGGTAGTGGGTTTTATCTAGAATACTACCTCATCTGGAATCAAACATCATAGTGAGTTTGAAGATGTGAACCATTCTGTTGTGAAGTTCTCTTGTAAGACTTATTGAGGGCACATATTGGGTGATTGACATTCTATTTGGAACTGATAAAAGGAATCGAAGCATATGGTGTTTTTAGATAAGAGTGATATTAATTACAAAAATTATATTCAATGGATGTTGTCTCTAATAATATGATTTCAAGTCACAATAATCTTCATATCTTCAATGGATTTTGGATTCCTCTCATTATAGAAAAAAATAAATTGAAACTCATTTCACATCAAATCCTCAACCCATGAGGGAGAGTCCATGTGTAATTAGGAAAGAATTCTGGTTCTTGAGATTTATTTTTAAGTTTTTTTATATTGAGTAATTAGGAATAGAGGGTTTATCATGTTAAAAGTTTGAGTCAAATTAAAATGGTCTATTGTTCAAATCAGAAGTTGAATAGGAAATTTTAAGATCAGTCAGTCAGCTGTAAGGAGGGATTCCAATCTTGTTCTTTGAATTAAAATTATGAGAGTTTGTTTTGGCGCATACATGATCTGGCTCCCTACAAAGCCTCTACAATAGCAGAGGGATCTAGTTTTCTAGTTGGTGGCAACTTACAAATTC
Organism: Litsea cubeba; assembly: GCA_012931725.1. Taxonomy (NCBI): domain Eukaryota; kingdom Viridiplantae; phylum Streptophyta; class Magnoliopsida; order Laurales; family Lauraceae; genus Litsea; species Litsea cubeba. Next base: position 69,122 of record WHSA01001140.1, read on the forward strand.
TTTGCATTGCTTAACTTATGATTTTGTGAACCTTGCTGGAGGGAAGGAGCAATTATTCAGTGCTGACAATTGCTACAATCATAGCGAATCCATCATTACTACAGAAGAACATTGACAATTCCATTGTCCATGTACAGATTATACAAAGTGTTGTCTTTTCTTTCAATCTCTTTTTAAAGTTGGTTTGTAGGCAATTTAGGAGCTCCTTAAGAGCTTGTGGGTCAAGTACATTGCTCACATCCAAAGTTAATTTTCATTTTTTGATATAGGGAGTATAAGTTTACTATGCAAAAGAACTATACATAAACACATAACAAAAGGAACATATTAATCACTAGGAACATATTAATCAACTTCTAGTTGGGATAGTTCTATTTATCTAGATCCCTCCATTCGGAAAAATAGCTCATTATATTTTATTTATAACAGACTAAGAGCATTGTTTTCAATGACTCAACCTTTATATGCAACCCATCTAATAAGTAGAAAGTAAATAGCTCTCTACAATAACAAGATTAAAAAAAAAGGAAGGTCTTCAATCCATAACAAATCCCCTTCTTTTGCTTCATTGGAATGAAACAAGTCATAATGATCTTCATATCTTCAATGGCTTTTAGTTTCTTCTCATTCTAGGGGGAAAAAAACTAAAACTCATTTCACATCAAATCGTCAACCCATGAGGGAGAATGAACAAAAATACCCACTGAGGCATTAATACCCACTGAGGCATTTCTTTAAACAATTGGTGACTAACATGAAACCATCAAAATAGTTGTAGAAAAACTACCATCAAAGCAAACACCCATTAAAAACAAAAAAACTCATTAGAAATCTCATTTGGTAGATGTGATCATGTGGTAGGGTCCATCGTCTGTCTAGGACCATCCATCAAGAGCCACAAAACCATCAGATGGTCATAACTATTTCTATATTTTTTCCCCTCATTCACATAACCAATGTAAGAGATTAAAGGAAATTTTGAAGGTAATAATTCTTACTTACCTTGTATAATATTCAACAATTTTGGGGCTGTAAAAAAAGCCTTAACTATGTCATTCGGTGGAAGGTTGCCGTCGTTGATGTCGTTCGGCGAAGAAGATGGAAAAGCCCTTTCGTTCAGGGGAAGATCGTTCGGGAAGAAAAGAGAAAGCCATCATATCTTCAATGGAAAACAAACTGATTGCAGAAATTTTAACGCCAAAGAGATGAGCAGGGAAGAAGGAAGAAGAAAAGAAAACGATGTGGTCTTGGTATAGAAAACGATATCGTCCGCAATATGTGGAGGGCATAATTGTCCAAAAAACTTGTACGAACACCCATACTGATGTTTTAATGTATTTGTAACTGAATCTGTATAATACAGGTTTAGAAACACTTTTTTGGTAAAAATCCCAAAAAAATAAGCTTCTAATATTTCCAAGGGGATTTTACCCGAAAAAATACTTTATGTGGCAAGTGCATCGAAACAAACACTTTAGCGAAAGGAGATTGTACTTGACTATAGTCTGAACCTGAATACATCATGAGATATGGAAACGACATGCAAATGGCTATGTCTGTACCAAGGTCCGAATTATTTCACCCTCATTCATAGAATTTTGTCATAGATCTATTTGTGCAACAATTGAAGGTTCGAACCATAAAAGAGAGGGCTCGAATCTTTGGCCTCTCGGGGATATGGCCCAGGGAAGGGAGTAAGGTGAAGGTTCGAACCCTCACAACAAGGGTTCGAACCTTCGGGCTCTCTAGGATTTGGCCCAGGAAGGCATTCAAGTGAAGGTTCGAACCTCACAACGAGGGTTAGAACCTTCGGGCGCTTGTGGATTTGGCCCAGGGAGGCAGTCAGGTTAAGGTTCGAACCCTCGCAACGAGGGTTTGAACCTTAATGTTCTCTAGTTTTTGGCCCAGGGAGGTAGTCAAGTGAAGGTTCGAACCCTCACAACGAGGGTTCGAACCTTAATGCTCTCTGGGATTTGGCCCAGGAAGCCAGTCAGGTGAAGGTTCGAACCCTCATAAAGAGGGTTTGAACCTTCGGATTCTCTGTGATTTGGCCCAGTAAGACATTCAGGTGCAGGTTCGAACCCTCACGACAAGGGTTCGAACCCTCAGGCTCAACTTGATTTGGCCCAGGAATGCAGACAGGTTCAGGTTCTAACCCTCCATGAGAACATGACAACAACTTCTAAAACCGAAAGAAAGAGGAACACGAAGAATTACAACTAATGGCTTGTACACAATCCAACGTTGAATGTGCCTGTTTAGCTAACGAATTCACTTAATTGGCACCATTTAATAAGTGGAAAACCCCACACCTCTTGACAGATAGCACTCTTGTATCATGATTATTCTCCATTGGGCCACTTACTTCTCTGACACCCAAGATATCAAAAGAATTTCAAGCAGCAGCGATCAAGACATCAAAGAGATTGAAGGAATGGCAGTCATTCGTGAAAGACCACCCTGGCTGAAAGTCAGTGAGATGGGCAAACTCCTTAATGGAGTATGGCATATAAATGTGCTTAGTTTGTAGATTGGAAATCCTTGAACATAAAGACTGTTGGAATTTGAGATGACTTGAGTAGTTTTTGATGATTTGAAGAATCAGTATCTCAAGTATTGATTTGAGTTGGAATTCTTGTCAACACATTGTCACAAACGTGATGTTAATAGATTGGTATTGATAGAGCTGAAAAGAAGAAACAGAATTGAAACAGTCAGGAATTAAGAATTCCTGATGCAGAGCACGCGGTCGACCGAGCAAGAAGAAACCTGCAAAAAGGCACCTCTCAGTTATTTTCGTGACACAGTGTGTCTTCGGTCGACCGAGCCCTCAGGATGTCGACCGAGCTCGATAAGTGACTATTTCCAGATAGTGTATGATGTCGACCGAGCACAGTATGATGTCGACCGAGCACGGGAACCAGAGTTGCGCAGAATTAGAAGTTTTGCACGAAAATTCAGCACAGTTATCTAATTTGTTTGGGAATCTTTCTAAACGAATTGTAGCCCGTTTTGAATACAATTAAGGGTTATTAAAACCTATATAAAGGCATGCTTGGGTCGTTCATAAACACATCAGAAGAGAAGAGAAAAGAGAGAAGAGAAGAGAGAAGAGTGTGCTGTGTGCTGGTGCTGTTGCTGTGTTGCTGTTGTACTGCATCTTTCTACAGCAATTGTGGACGAGATTATGCTCTAGAAGATGGTGATTCGTCCATGAGTTAAGTGTCTCTCTGTTTATGCTTTAATTTCAATTTGTAAGGGATTGAGAGAGAGAGAATTGTAGAGGGGAAGGGCTGTAGACAGAGTTTATTTCTATTCTGTTTTTACATCAAGTTGGTGCTTGGTGTTTGGGGTTTGGTGATCCTATCTGTGGGTGCAGATAAATTGTAAGGGGAGTCGGTGCTTCCTAGATAGTTGGTGCTATCTGAAACTCAAGGGAGTAGGTGCTTCCTAGATAGTTGGTGCTATCTGAAACTAAGGGTTGGTGCTCTTTGTCGTTGGTGCGACTAAATAAGATTCAGATCTGTCCCGGATTGGTGTTCGGACAGTCTTTGAACCGTGGACGTAGCCTTTTGGTGAACCACGTTAAATCTGGTGTCATTGTGTGATTTGACTTGTTTTGTTGTTGAATTGGACCTGTTTTCAGAAATCACTGATTCACCCCCCCCCCCCCTCTCAGTGATCGCGGTATCCAACAATTGGTATCAAAGCGAGGTTCCCTTGATCAGTTTAATACGCTAAGGGTGATCTCTTGTCAAATCACATGGCAGTCAATACAGGGAATATGAAAGCACCTCTGTTTGATGGTTCTAATTACTCTTTCTGGAAGATTAGGATGCAAGCCTTCATCAAATCTCTTGGCTATGATGTTTGGGAGGCTGTCAGAGCCGGTTACAATGCTGCCACTGTACCCAATGATACAGCATCGAAGAAGTTGGCAGACAACGACTCCAAGGCGCAGAATGCACTCTTTAGTGGCCTTGTGGACAGCGAGCTTGTCAAAGTAATTGCATGCAAAACAGCCAAGGAAATTTGGGACAAGTTGCAAAGCATACATGAAGGTGATGAAAAGATTAAAGAAGCCAAATTGCAAACTCATCGCTCTCAATTTGAATCTCTTCGCATGGAGGAAAGCGAGAATGTTGACTCGTATATGCAACGAGTGAATGAAGTCACGAATGACATTCGTGGACTAGGGGAGGAGATTAAAGAGCCGGTCATCGTCAAAAAGGTTCTAAGATCTCTTCTTCCCCGGTTTGATTCAAAAGTCTCAGCCATTGAAGAAGCCAAAGATCTGAATGCATTTTCCATGGATGAATTACATGGTTCTTTAACTGCCTATGAGATGCGCATAGGAAAGACGTCTTCATCCGATAAAGAAGCGGCCTTCAAAGTTCAGAAAAAGGCAAAAGAGACTGCTGGTCATGATGTTGATTCTGATGATGATGAGCTTGAGGCTCAATTTGTTAGAAAGTTGAAGAAAGGAAGCATTGGCAAGTACAAAGGGAAGCTACCCTTTAAATGCTTCAATTGTGGCGGTGTTGGTCACTTTGCTGCGAAGTGTCCCCTAAAAGAAGACAATGATAATGACTCTTATGCTGAAAAGAGTAAAGGAAAGAGAAATTTCAGAAAAAGGGGCAAAGCTAAAAACTTTCTATGTCAACAAGATGACAGCACGTCTGAAACTTCAGACGATGATGAATCAACCGAAGCTCTCTTCATGGTCACTGTTGAAGAAGAAGAAGAGCTAGATCCGGAAGAGGAAGAGGAGGCTGAAGTCAATCTTGAAGAGGAACTCATAGCCGCACTTGAGGAGCTAAGCATGGAACGCAAACCAAATAAGTATCAAAAAGGAAGAGGCTATGAAACTTGAAACTGAGATCGCTAGAGCAAAGGCTGAAAATTTGGAAAATAGTAAAAAACTCAAAGCGCTCCAAGCGATTGAAGGGACTATGAAACTCAATGAACTACTGAAAGTTCAAAGACCAGCCCACTTCAGATTTGGTCTAGGATTTGAGAAAGGAGAATCCTCTAAGATTGCACCTCCTAAAAAGAAAGAGTTTGTGAAGCAAGTCACTGCACCTTCTAACTCTATGAAGCCCACTCAACCTAGAAAGGAGTCCATTCCTGTTAGAAAGGTAATGAAGACTAACCAGCCACAAAGAAGATACAAATTCTATGGTTATTGCTTTCATTGTAATATGTTTGGACATAAAAGAGCTGATTGCAAATTCTATGTAAGAAACAGTCCATTTGTGACTAGGAATCCTTTTTCAATCCTAAGTAGCCACAAAATTGAGTGCTATATGTGTCATAATTATGGACACTTGGCTAGGGATTGTAGGTTGCCTATTGCTAACAAATTTCAGGTTGAAAAGAAACCCAAGTTAGTCAAGGCTTGGAGAGCAAAGCAAAGTGCAGAAAGTCTCAAAGAATCTCTCATTGTGCAAACGGCATTCAATGCACAAAAGAAGACAGCACCATGGGTCCTTGATAGTGGTTGTTCAAGCCATATGACTGGTGATAAAGAGAAATTCATCAAATTACAGCACTATGAAGGCGGTTCAGTGAAGTTTGGCAACAATGATGGTGCCAAAATCTGCGGAAAAGGTGTTATTCAGCTTATGGCAAACAAGATCAGATCTGAAGAAGTCTTATATGTGTCTGGATTGAGACACAACCTACTTAGTGTGAGCCAGATCTGTGACAAGGGTCATGAAGTTATCTTCACAAAGAATGGGTTTGCCATCAAGAAGAGTAGCAACGGCAAAACAGTGGCAACTGGATCAAGAACTGCTGGAAATCTCTATACACTGTCAGATGGAGCTGAAAAGACCTGCTTGATGAGTCGGACAGAGGAAAGTTGGTTGTGGCACAAACGCCTTGGGCATCTAAGCTTTGACAACATGTCAAAGATTTGCAATTCAAAGGCTGTAAGAGGCATGTCTAAAGTTGAAAAGCCTTCCAATCCCATTTGCGACTCTTGCCAAAAGGGAAAGCAAACGAGGGTTATGTTCAAGTCAAAGGAGCATCATTCAAAGAAACCTCTTGAGCTAGTGCACACTGATCTCTGTGGACCGATGCGAACTCAAAGCACCAATGGAGATAAGTATTTCATGTTATGCATTGATGATTATACTCGTATGACATGGGTATTGTTTCTTAAGCATAAGCATCAAGCACTTGATCGTTTTAAAGTGTTTAAAGCACAGGTTGAAAATCAAGTGGAAAAAACGAATCAAGATTTTAAGGTCTGATCGTGGAGGCGAGTTCACATCTGAAGAGTTCACTAAATATTGTGAACATCATGGCATTCAAAGACAGTACTCAGCCCCTAGAACTCCACAGCAAAATGGAGTTGTGGAACGGAAGAATCGCACCGTACAAGAGATGGCTTGTACGATGCTAAGTGAAAACAAGATGGCTGACAAGTATTGGAAAGAGGCAATTCATACGGCTGTATACATTCAAAATCGATGCTTGATCAGGCCACATGAAGACAAAACGCCCTATGAGTTATGGTTTGGAAGAAAAGCAACAGTCAAGCACTTCAAAGTCTTCGGCAGCAAGTGTTACATCAAGCGGCTCGAACAAAATCCGGGAAAATTTGAAGAAAGAGCTGACGAAGGTATATTTCTGGGTTACTCCTCTACTAGCAAGGCATATAGGTGTCTTAACAAAAGAACCAGAAAAATCATAGAAAGTGCTGATGTGAGAATAGATGAGAATATTGAACCAAAGAAGGCAACTCATAATGACAGTCCAGTTTATGAGGACTCGAGTGAGATTGATGATGAGATGGCTGAATCTAATGATTCTGAGAAATCAAAAGATGACTCAGAAGATACTACACCTAAGAAGCACAGCACTTGGGTAGAGCAACACCCTAAGGATCAAATCATTGGAGATCCTAAGGCAGGCGTTCAAACTAGACAAAGTGTAGTTAGCAATTACTCACTTGTGTCCACCATTGAACCCAAGACTGTGGCTGAAGCCAGTCTCGATGATAGTTGGTTAAAAGCTATGCATGAGGAGTTGGAGCAAATTGAGAAGAACTCCACATGGGAACTTGTTCCTAGACCTACTGATAAGAATGTTATTGGTACTAAATGGGTCTTTCGGAATAAGCTGAATGAAGATGGTCAAGTCATTAGAAACAAAGCAAGGTTGGTTTGTAAAGGCTATGCTCAAGTTGAAGGCATAGATTTTGAAGAGACCTTTGCACCGGTGGCTCGTCTGGAAGCTATTCGAATGTTTCTTGCATTGGCAGCATACAAAACCTTCAAGGTATTTCAGATGGACGTAAAGTCAGCTTTCTTGAATGGTTTACTTGAAGAAGAAGTCTACATTGAGCAACCTGATGGTTTTCTCATCAGCAAAAATTCAGATCTAGTATGCAAGTTGAAAAAGGCTCTTTATGGACTGAAACAAGCGCCAAGGGCGTGGTATGCAAGGCTGGACCTATATCTCCGCAAGATCGGTTTTGGAAAAGGACTTGTTGATAGCAATCTATATGTCAAAACTGAGTTAAGCAAACAGCTGGTTGTCATTGTTTATGTTGATGACATAATCTTTGGTGGCAATGATGAGGAGATGTGCAGGAATTTTGCTGAAGAGATGAAGAAAGAATTTGAGATGTCGATGCTTGGAGAATTAAAGTTCTTTCTTGGTTTACAAGTTCAGCAGCTGAAACATGGCATCTTCATATCACAATTGAAGTACATTAAGGAAATGCTGAAACGGTTCAATATGGAAGACAGCAAGCCAGTGAGCACACCAATGTCAACGAACACGAAGCTTATCAAAGATGATAAGGCCTCGTCCGTTGATCATACCACCTATCGCTCTATGATAGGAAGCTTGCTTTACTTGACTGCTACAAGACCAGATCTTCTACAAGCAGTATGTATGGTTGCACGTTTTCAAGCAGCACCAACTGAAACGCACCTTACAGCAGTGAAAAGAATCTTTCGATATCTGAAAGGTACTATGGAGCTTGGTATCTGGTATCCCAAAGGCAAATCCTTCACTCTAGTTGCATATTCTGATGCCGATTGGGCTGGATGCGTAGATGATCGCAAGAGTACTAGCGGCGGCGCATTTTATCTTGGAGAAAGATTAGTTGCTTGGCATAGTAAGAAGCAAGACTCAGTATCCCTTTCGACAGCGGAAGCGGAATATATTGCAGCGGCAACTTGTTGTACGCAAGTGTTATGGATGCGGCAAATGCTCTCTGATCTAGGAGTTCCTACAACGGATCCTACGCCGATCCTATGTGACAACACGAGTGCAATTCATATATCTAAGAATCCTGTTCAGCACTCTCGAACAAAGCATGTAGCAATTCGTTATCATTTTCTTAAAGATAAAGTTGCTGATGGAGAGGTCAAGTTGGAATATGTTCCAACAACTGAGCAAGTGGCTGATATTTTCACGAAACCTCTGCCAAAGGAAGTCTTCGAGTATCTCCGGAAAAAGTTAGGAGTTACTCACTCTCCTAAACCGTAGGAGTTGTGCTTGAAGGGGGAGCAATGCATTCATT